>JAOEHY010008826.1:0-21125 GCA_025447955.1 Psilopsiagon aurifrons
GGCAGTGCTCAAGGCCAGGTTGGACAGGGCTTGGAGCAACCTGCTCTAGTGGAAGGTGTCCCTGCCCATGGCAGGGGGTGGAGCTGGAGGAGCTTCAAGGTCTCTTCATCTCAAACCATTCCATGACTCCATGTCCCTTACCCAGTGGTCCATGTGGTGTCAGGGGCTGTCCTGTGCTGGGACAGACCCTCCCCTGTCTCCCCCCATCTTGTTGGCTGCAGCACATCAACTTCGTGGCTGTCACCAGCTTCCTTTGCCTCCGCTTCTTCTCTCCGGCCATCATGACCCCCAAGCTCTTCCACCTGCGGGGTGCTCACGGGGATGCCCGCACCAGCCGCACGCTGCTGCTGCTGGCCAAGGTGGGATGGGGGGACATGGAGGTGGGTGGTGCTGTCACCCTGTGCATGCCGCCGGTGACGCTGCCATCCCGGGGGTTTCCAGGCCATCCAGATGGTGGGCAACATGGAGCCAGCAGCCGGGCGCGCCAAGGAGCCGTGGTTGGCCCCGCTGCTGCCCACCCTGCAGCAGGGCATCGCCCGGATGAAGGACTTCATCACTCGGCTGGTGGAGGTGGAGGAGGAGGGGGAAAGTGAGGGGCAGCCGCTGCCCCCCCCCAGCGCGGTTCTGAAGGAGGGGGTGCTCTTTGTCCACAAGACACGGGGCAAGGGGCCACTGCTGAGCGCTGCATCCAAGAAGCTCCACTTCTGCCTCACTGGGGAGAGCCTCAGCTTCAGCAAGAGCCCTGGAGCAGAGGTAGAAGGGTCCTGGGGAGTGGGGGGGGGGCAGCAGGGTGGCACTCACCCCCTGTGTGTGTCCCGTCCATCAGCAGAGTGGAGCCATCGCCCTGCCCAACATCCTTGCAGCAGAGAAGGTGGAGGAGAAGAGCTTTGGGAGCTCCCACGTCATGCAGGTGGTTTACATGGATGCGGGCGGGCAGCAGGAGACTGCTTACCTGCAGTGCAAGGTGGGATGGAGGTGGGGGGCACACATGGGAGGTGTCACAGCACAGGACCCCCCCTTTTCACCCCTAACACCCCCTGCAGTGTGTGAACGAACTCAACCAGTGGCTGTCAGCCCTGCGCAAGGTGTGCGGCAACAACCCTCGTGTGCTCCGTGCCTACCACCCTGGCGTCTTCCGCGGGGACAAGTGGAGCTGTTGCCATCAGAGGGACAGGATGGGTACGAGGAGGGGACCCCCGGTACCCGCACAATGGTGCTGCTGGGGTCCCCCCATACCCTGATACTGATGCCCCGCAGGGCCGGGCTGTGACCGGACCCGGCACGGGGTTACCCTGCAGGACTGGAGTGACCCCATGGACCCTGCAGTGGAGGCACAGCGCCTGTTTCATCACCTTCAGGGGCTGCAGGACACTCTCAGGTGAGCCCCAACCCGGGGGGGACCCCCCTGAGCCCCCCCATATAATGCCAAGGTTCCATCCTTCTTCTCCCTGTATCTCCAGGGAAAAGTACTGGGAGCTGCTGGAGGATGCCCAAAGTGGTCCTCAAGGAGAAGGTAGGGGGGTGCTGGGGTTGGGACGTGTCTCTGGGGATTGGGGGCTGTGCTTTTGGGGGGTGCAGGGTCTCACTGTGCTCCCCTGCAGGTGCCTCCATGCCTGAGGGCCTGCGCCGGCTCTTTGGGGTGCTGGAGGAGCTGGAGAGCTGCCACCGCCAGGCACAGCCCCCGGCCCCCCCTGCGCCTGCCCTGCTGCAGCTGCAGACCTGAGGGACCCACACCCTGGGGACCACGGCGGTAGCAATAAAGTTCTTTGATTCCTGCAGCCCTGTCCTGTCCATCTGTGGTGGATGGGCATGGGGACACGGATGGGGCTGGGCAGAGCTTGGCTGGTGGTGATGGCGCTGGTGGTGGCGCTGGTCACATCCCTACCGGTGCCATTGCTGGTGGTGTTCTATTTGGACCATCCCTGATGGCATCATGGGTGTTGGTGCTCCTCATGGCATCACGGAGGACCTCAGCGCTGGCCATGCTGAGGCGTCCTTTATGGTGGCACCAGTTGGGGAGAGCTGACGGAGGAGTCAACCCATGGTTTTGCTGCTGATAGCATTGGTGGTGACATCAGTGCCAAGCAGTGACAATAATGCCAGTGGTGATATCAGTGCTGTTGGTGGTGACAACAATGCCAAGCAGTGACATTGATGCCATTGGTGGTGACAACAATGCCAAGTGGTGACATCAATGCAAGTGGTGACATCGATGCCATCGGTGGTGACAACAATGACAAGTGGTGACATCAGTACCAAGTGGTGACATCGATGTCATTGGTGGTGACATCAACGCAAAGTGCTGACATCACTGTTGCGCGTTCTAACGCCACCTCTGCTGCCGTCACCGCCGCTCCCTTTCATGTCATCGATGATGTCACCAGTGACGCCATCGCCACCGTTCAGCATCATCGCACGGGTACGGCGCGCGGCGGCGGTATAAATAGCACCGATTCCTCCCGCCCGCCTGGGGGCGCTGCCGGCGGAGCGGGCCCGGGGCTCGGCGCGCCTCTGGGCGGCCAGGCGAGCTCGGCCCAGGGAGCCCGGTAGGGGTAGGTCGCCTCGGCCCCGGCCTTAGAAAGCGCCCGGCGTGGGCCAGCTCCGGGAGGAGCCCGCCGCTCCGGGCCCTGGCTGCCGCAGGGAGAGGTGGTAGGGCAGGCCCGTGCCCAGGCCGCGCCGTACGCACGGAGGCGTGTAGGTAGGTTGCCTGCAGGAGCTGGCCGCTGTAGTTGTTGTCCAAGAAAAGAAATGACAGCCTGTGCAAAATATGTGCCCGCTGCGGTTTGTATCTCCCTTTTGCGCCTTCCTGAGTACTTAAATTCCCTCTGGCACGTTAGCAGGGCTGTGCAGGTACTTTGCACTTTGTTTCGTAAGTGAATAAGTGCTTTTCTTTCTTTGTGTATTGAGTTGCTATTGAATTGCTTCCCATATTTTTATTTCATACAAACTGAACAATTTTGGCCCCTCTATTTTATTTATAAAGGTTCAGTGTATCTTTGCCTGCCTACATCAATCTGCAAAGGAGTTGCAGAAAAGCCTCATGTTCATCGAGCCGTGAGTCACAACCAATTTTTAAAGCTGTTATAACAAAAACAAAAAAAAGTGTTTGCTTTTTTTTTTTCACAAGTAACTTTAAAAGTGTAGCTTAGAAAGAAAAAAAAAAATAAGAAAAAAACCCCCCATTTTCAGTAGACACCACATTATTCCTGGATGCTTGCGAATCCTAAACTATATTCATACCTTAGTATTACACATACCTGTGTCATATACACAGATGAGCTTTAAAATTGTCACATACCATTACCACTTTGCCTTTACTTTTATGTATCGTTCCCCTGACTTCCTTACTGCAGGTGTGGGCAAGAAAACTTTTCCTTTAAAACTTTTCAACAGTGGGCATAAAATTCTGCAGCTGAGGTCTTGAAGAATGCAGATGGGTATAGTATATGTTGGAGCTCGCAGTGTGTATTGGCTAACTTTGTTTCTTTTTTTACTTTTGATTTCTTTGCTTTTCTGATACTGTCTTGTTTAAGTGGCTCCCGAGTGTAAAATGTCTTCTGAGGGTGGGATGTGGGTGGGAAACACGCTTCGTGTTCCAGGCAAAGACCTACAAGATTCGTCTTTGCCCGACCTTGGAAAGCGCTCTGCAGATTCGGTTTTCAAACCAAGTGGACTGAAACTTTAATTGTTGGATGAGCAAATGGCAGTCATCTATAAAAACTGCCCAGCACAGCCCTGTTCTGTGTGTCATGGCCTTCCAGTAGCATGGCGTTTGATACCTCCTGCCCCTTCCTTACAGTAAAAAAGGGGGGGAATAACCCCACAAAACATAAAAGGTTTTGGCTGTGAGCCAGACTGTCTTGTCTTTTTTTTTTCTCTTCTGGGCGCGCTGTCTCTTTATATGGATGACAGGCCTTGGACATTACTTGGCTCGCCAGCACTGTGTTTAGCATGGTATACTGGATGAATCGATGCTAAAATAGTGTTTTCTCCCAGTTAGAAGTGTTCCAGAATATCCTGATACCCTTGTAAGATTTTTTTTTTTTTTGAGTAATTTTGGGGAGCAGGAGCACCAGGTATTTTAATCTGCATATTAAGGTGAAATGATCATACCGAGGTCATTGTTCTTGAGTCAGTATTCTAATATCTCCTTATTTAAAACCACAAATGAATTTCAGGAGATGAAACCAGACAAAGGGTGAAGTTTACGGACGATCGTGTTTGCAAGAGCCACCTTCTGGATTGCTGTCCGCATGATATCCTGGCAGGAACAGTAAGTATAGTCTCTGTTATAAGGAGTTCTGGGGAGGCGGATGTTGGTACAACTCTCCAGGGCTCAGCTGTGTGTTGTGGGTACCTCCTAGAAGAGATCTTGCTTTCTGTGCCCAAGGAGCAGTCACAGTTCCAATTTTAGTTTGTGTGACCTGTGTATAGAACCACTGAAGACAGGAGCTCTCAGAATTCACTTGAATCTTCTTTTTTCTCTCAGTATCACACGTGAAGTTACAAGATTATTTCTCTTTTAGCAGTTTGAGATGTTTAGGGCCTGAAACTTGTCTTGTGGAGGCTGCAAGACCATAGCTGGCCTGCTGTTCTGAGTGCTCTGGTTGCATCTTCAGATTAGCAAGTATTTTCTTACCTGCTGCAATAATTGTTAACCCTTGGAGCTTTTCAGTCTCCTTTTGCCAGCCATGTCATGTTCCCTGATGGAATGGCAGCTTTTTCATCATGCCTGCTTGCCATGGTAATGGCTGGTTGCAACTCAGGCTGACTTTGTCTTTAGAGTTGGTTGGTGTGAGCAGTGTGTCACTCTGCCTGGCTGGTTTGAAACTGTTGGGTTGGCTCCTTTGCTGCTGCCCTCTGGGGACAGAGTTGGCTGGTTTTCAAATGTTTGGCTCACATGCTCTCTCTCTGAGGGCAAAATGTGACATGGACTTTTAACTGTGGGATCTTGCTGAAGTAGGTATTCAGTTTAGGCACCCAGATGAAAGATGCAGTCTGACTTTTGAAAGAAAACAATGCATGTCTCTTGCAATTGTTGCTGTGCTACAGAATTGCAGGATGGGGATAAATATGGGTGTTTGAAATCTATCTTTACCCTCCCTGTTTGAGACTAAATACTGTGGCAGTTCACATTGTCCATCCATTTAACCAGATTGTTTAAAGATACTGTCGTTATTTATAGCTCTTCCTGCTGTTATTTCAGGAGCTGGGTTTGACGCAGTGGGGTTACCAGCAATGGGAGGGCTGGCACTCTCCTCTGTGCGTGTCACTGTGATAGCAAGACTCTGGCAGCACTAGTAGAAAGAACTTTAGTAAAAGCTGCCTCAGCTCAAACTTTGGCTTTTCAGTGCTGTTGCAGAGTAACACTGGAAGAGTTAAATGCCAATATCTGTATATCTCTGTATTTATTTGTTATTAATTTGAAGCTCAGATGTATTTTTTAGCAGTCAGCCTTCATATCACCTCACTTCCATTTCAGGAGTTCAAAGCCGCTTAGATCACCTTCTTCCCACCTCCATCCTTCATACAGGTCACTGTGGTTAGGGTATGTCTTTCTGACACCAGAGTCTTAAAAGTCTTTTTTGGGCCCAAACGGTGTTTTGAAGGTGCACGCTGCTTTCTGCCTCTTCTGGTACGTTTCCAGGAAGAAGGTAAGCAGTGAGTCAGAGGGGTTGAATTAAGTGACGTGCATGACTACTGGCTTAGGTGCCAAAGCATGGAGGAAGTCGAAAGTGTTCAGATGGGTTGCAAGTCTTCTGGGGCTGAGAAGCACATAGAGAAAGCTGGTCCTCTTGATTCTGATGTTACTCGTCTGCAGCGAGTCCTCTTGCTGTGGAGTTTATGCTTAGAAGCATCGCAGGGGAGCAGGAAGGAAGACTGCTTCTGTGCAAGTGGTCTTGTGGGTCACTTGAATGATCTTGCGGTGGCCTTTTAAGTGGCTGTGGAGCTCTCTACACCACTGTTAGCAGGTTACTGGGGCAAGAAAAGGTATTGGTGCTGCAGATCTGTGTTGAAGGAACATGTGGTGTCCAGAATGGGAACATGTCCAGCATTTCAGCTGTCAGTGCTACCAGCACACAATGAAACTTAGCTGGAACGTGTAGGCTTTCCTCGTGATCTCAGTCAGGTTCCCTGACATCTTAACTGTGCTCCATGAAGGAGAGAGCTGCGTAGGTGAAGCAGCCTCAGCTGAATGGGGTAGCATCCATCTCTGGATGTGTATTACTGCAGAATCAGGACTTTGGCTCTTTTTGGAGCCTTGCAACAGATGCTTCAAGCCTTCTGGTGCTGGTTATGTTGTGTCCTCCCCCTGAGGCATTGTTACTGCTGCATCCTGCATGTGTGCTAATACTCCTTAGTGGGAGGCTGATTGGGGACAAGCAGAAAGCTGGATCCCTGGAGTCGCTGTACTCAGTGTAATGTGATGGAGTCACATTCACTAGCCTTCACGTTCACAGTAAGAGGAATCCAGACCATAAGTAAAGCAGTGGAATATCCCTGAGAGCTGCAGGAGGCATGCTGATATTTGCTTTGTTTGCCAGTGGTCCTGGTCATACAAGCTGTAATTCTAATACAGTGGCTTTTTGTGATTATTCTTTTTTGATTATTCCCAGAAACTTGTCCAAATGTGTCACTAAATAAACTACAATAGTTTCTTCTTGGTGTCTGTGGGTAAGGAGGAAACTTCTGGGAGACCTGAAGTTGGTTTAGTGTGCCCATGTGCTGGTATCGGGAGACTTGTCATCCAGATCATTAATGGCGTGTACTGACTTGCCTCAGCAGCTGATGGTAAACATGTTTCTGTCAGTGGAAGTACTGCAGTACGTTTGGAGGTGGCATCAGCTGGTAATCCTGAATTCTACCTCCACTAATAAGTAAACAGATCAGTCTGAAAGCTGCCCAGGTAGAACACAGCTTGGAAATGACTTTCAGGGAATTAATTGTGTTCCCCACTGGGAGATGTGAGTAAGCTGAAGTCTGTAGGTTGCAGGGTGATTTTGTAGGGGTCTCGGCTTTCCTTTTTCACTTGGGTGAAACTCTGCAGCTCTGATTACTATTAAAAAGCCTTCCTCATAGAAATAGGCTTTCCAGTGAGTTAACAGTTTAGTGGAGATCGTAAGAGATAGCTCACAATGTGGATTGCTCAGCAAATGTGAACAGGGCTAATTAGCAGTGGCATCTACATGTATTAGATGTTTATGTGCATGGGGGAGTTTAAATCTTTACTCAGGAACTGCTGGGCTCCATGGGACTAGTGGTGACTGGGAGAGAAGAGGATGGCTGGCTGGGTGTTCCTACCATGCCATGTACCCTGTAATTTGTTCTGAGGCTCACACATAGGCCTTTTATTATTTTGGCTTTCAAAACATCATTCCTTTTCTACTTTGAGAAATGTTCTCTGTTACGTACTGATAATGTTGAAATGCCATTTCCATGGTTTGAGAGCATAATTAACTTTCGGTTATGTGGCTGTTAACTGTGGGGGGAAAAAAGCCCCAAATTCAAATGGCATTGATTACAAGGGGAGTGAAAGGCAGCATGGAAGTCAGAGCTTTCTGGGAAGGGAGATGCTCTCAAGAAGTCTGTTGTTAGATGTGGTCATGTGTAGGATTTAGCTTTGCTTAAAAGCTTCAGGCTGTAACTGACTATGGGAAGGGGCTAGCTAATAGAATCAAGAGTGGTGTTGAGTGTGGGGTTGTGCTCATCTGCTGGCAAGAGCCCTTATTCCTTTAAGTCCATTTGTTCTTGGTGGGAAGCATTTTGTTTGTGTTCTACGATTTGGTATCTTTCAGTTTGTTACTGGGGCTCATCCTGACACAGAGGTGCTTTTCCAGGTGAGTTTTAAGTAGGATACAAAGCTGTGTGTTTTGCTGTGCCACAGTAGGAAGCATTTGCAGTTGCTGCTGCAGTGTGCTGTGCCTTCCCAGATCCTTCTCAGCAATTTCTAAGGCTGTTCTGTGACCTAGAGAAGGAGTAGGACTGGACCTAAAGCATTTGGGGTATTTTAATGTTGTTCCAGGAACACCTAGAAGAGGAGTTCTAGCAAGCATATGGTGCTTCTGGCTAGTTCTGTTACTGATAGGTTAAGGAGAAGCTCTTTTTCATCAAGAGACTTTATGAAAGCTGGCAAGAGTTGCCTGCTGCTTGTTGCCATAATGGAGGGTTATTACATTGATTTTGCTTTTTATTTTCAACAGCGAATGGACCTGGGAGAGTGTACAAAGATCCATGACTTGGCACTGCGAGCAGATTATGAGATTGCAAGTAAAGAGAGAGACCTGTTTTTTGAGCTAGATGTGAGTACAGAGCCATTTCAGTTACTTTTGTGGAAGCTGCCTTTTGAAGTTATTTGTCTGAATGGTGGAGCTCAGTGAAAGTTTCAGCTAGCCGTGTCATTTGATGTGTTAGCTGACAAGATGTAGGGCCCCTTTCCCAGGGTCAGCTCGATTGCTGCCTTAAAACTGAAAGTAATTATGGCCTTTGCAACACCTTTAGTCCAGCTAATGAGGACGGCTCCTCTGGTGTTCCTTATATCCAACACCTGCTGCTCTGTACCAGGTCACTGTAACCTGGTGGCCTGTCCCAGAAGGAGATTTAACATATAAAGTCTTCTGCTCTGCAGTTTCACTTTCCCACATTTAGTTTTCTGTAATGTAACAGATCACACAGAAGAACAATTCTGTCTTCCCTTTTCATGTTATTCCAATGCTTTTGTCTTTGCACCTGTTGCTTATGCATTGGAAGTTCCAGTGCAAAGCAGTCTTTGTGTGAGCATCCTCTCATGTGTCAGAGTAAAAGAACTGTGTCAGGTTCCAGGCAGATGACAGACTTAAGGGCAAGGATCAGATGTTATTTTTTCTACGTGTCATATTTTTTTTCTCAAGGCATCTGTTCTTGAGGCTGTTTATGCATTATACAGGGATTGCTGTTGGCTGTGTCTGGCACAGAGGACACCTTTATTCACAGTTCTTTGTCTGAACATGCAGGCGATGGATCACCTGGAATCTTTCATCGCAGAGTGTGATAGGAGAACAGAACTGGCCAAGAAACGCCTGGCTGAGACACAGGAAGAGATCAGTGCTGAAGTGTCTGCAAAGGTATTTTCCTTGCAGTGAATGTTCATTGTGAAAGTCTGTGTGAGGGCACTGGAGCTGTGTTGTCTCTGACATCATTGGTATTCAGGAGATAGGCTCCACAAAACCTTTGTGGTTCTCAGCCATCCTGTTCAAATTCTACTCTGGCTCTTCTTGTGGCAAGCTTACTGCTGCAGAGGACCATGGTAGTATAAAAAATGAACTCTAAAATAGGTCACTTTAGCATGGCAATAAAGCTGATTGGTTTCTCCCTCACACTATTCAGTGTTAATGTAATGGCTTACAATGTTAATGTAATGTAATAATGTAATGGAATAGTAAATCTGTCACATGATTGTCATCTTTTCACTTAACAAATCCTCATGGAGTTTCCTCTTTGGGAAACTTTCCTCTTGCTTCATGGGGTGAATACAAAACATTCCTGAGGCTGGTTTTGTGGATTCTGTCTTGTCCTGTAAGCCAGAAATGTGCTGCTTTTTGTGGCAGCATTGTCGATGCCCTCTCCATTTCATTTTGTTCTTTGCTATGTGTCTGTGCCTGCATTGTCTGTATTTGGCCCACCAATTCCTTTTTGTTGGGAGTCTTGACTTTTGGAGACCTATGGTCATCTTCCAACAACTGATTTTGTTAAACAGGATTTTTTGGAGAAAAAAGAAAAGTTGTCATGCAAGGGTTTTTTTTTTTTGTCTTACTAAAACCTACCTATTCTCTTTAGGCAGAGAAAGTACATGAGCTGAATGAAGACATAGGAAAACTCCTAGCTAAAGCTGAGCAGCTGGGAGCTGAAGGAAATGTTGATGAGTCTCAAAAGATCCTGATGGAAGTGGAGAAAGTCCGAGCAAAAAAAAAAGAGGCAGAGGTATGAGATTGCTTCTCCTATGAACTGCAATAGAGGACTGGGCTTGGCTGAGCCATGACAAAGAGCTGGGTGGTTCTTGCCTCTTCTCCTATGTTGCCAGTACCTCCTTGTTTAGTTTCAGCCTTGTGCCAGTGAGCAGTTGGCAGTGTAGTGTGGCAGATGAATAGAAACTTTTATCTAGTGAAGAGAGCTGACAGAGCAGGGAGGGATTTGTTCTCCCAAAGGCTGGGTCGCTACTTGCTCGCAGGGAGAGACTGTCAGGGTATCTGTGCTTGCAAAGCGTTTGTTATGGCACCTCCTGTATATCAAGAGTGGGTTTTGATTATTGAAAGCAGCAGTGCAATTCTTCGCAGGGTTTTCCCTGGAGGGCTGTGACTACATAAGGGCTCCCTGACATTTGTGGGGTTTTTTTTGCCTACCTTTAGGAAGAATACCGAAATTCAATGCCTGCATCCAGTTTCCAGCAGCAGAAGCTCCGTGTGTGTGAAGTCTGTTCAGCATATCTGGGTCTCCATGACAACGACCGTCGTCTTGCTGACCACTTTGGAGGCAAATTACACTTGGGTTTTATCCAGATTCGTGAGAAACTGGATCAGCTGAGGGTAATCCACTCTTTTTTAAGCCTCTCCTTGTAGTTTACTAAATTCATACAGAATTCTTTGCAGAGTGCTTGTGAAAGTCCAGAAATTTCTGATTGCAGAATCCCTGAAACCTCAAATGAGGGCTTGCATAGCCTCATCTTGGGTTTGTTTTGTAATTTCTGTGTAACTAAATATGTGCACTCAGAATGAGGCAAACCAGACCACTGCTGTCATTCGTTCCTTACAGCATTGGTCCACTTACCTGTATTTTTCTCATTGATATGGCTGAATTTTGTCACTCTGGGTTTTTTAGCTGAGACGTTTTAATGAAATGCTTGAGTTGAAATTTCATGTTGTGCTGCTGGTGAAAAAGGTCTCCTGTAGCTCAAGTGATGAGAAGTTTTCTTAAAGGGTTCATAATGGAGTTCTGGTACCGGCAGCCTTGCTTGCAGAGGCCATCAGCCTGCTCAAGTAAGAGTGGTGAATCCTGTGCCTTATTCATGAGACAATATATTGAGGTCAGAGCCTTGAATGATCACTGGCACAAGGCCTTGGCACTGTTCCATGGTGAGTTGTGTACACTCATGGTGAGACAGTCATTTGCCTCAAAGCTAATGAGCTTGTCTCTTGGAGCCCAAGCGCTCAAAGCAGAGTAGGGGGTGGCATTTCTTGCACTGATAGATGTTAGTGAAGTTGTGAGGAAAATGAAACCTTGATAGAGATCCTAACTAGCACATTAAACGTGTTTTTGTCTTACTACCTTTGTCTTACTATGGGAATAGTCTACCTGATGATCTCTGACCTGTTACTGTATGACTGAAATACAATGTGGGCTTTTCCTTTCTCAGAAAACAGTGGCAGAAAAGCAGGAGAAGAGAAACCAGGATCGTTTGAGGAGGAGAGAGGAAAGAGAACGAGAGGAAAGAATGGGCAGACGGTAAGAAGAAGCTGATAACTGTCTTGTGAAGTTGGTTTTGAAGTAGTCTGATTTCTTGTATCTAAGCATTGCTGGGAAGCAGCATCTGCTGCTGGATTAGCTGTTGGGCATGCTCTGGGTACTGAGCACCCTGGCATTTAGTTAAAGATGAAAACAAATGCACAAACCCCCTGTGTTAGAGTGACTGTATGTGTATTGTGTATTTCAGATACACACCTCCATTGTGTATTTGAAAGATGTGAGCTCCATGTAGTCTTCAGGCTTATATTGGTCTAGTCCCCATCTTTGGAAATCTGAATCTAGGTAAAATGCCCTTATCCAATGCATCTCAGGGGGAAGTTTTAAGATCAGTGGGGGCTGGGTCTGCTCAAAAGGTGCTAGTCATGCAGAAATTCCATGGACAGCCCTCCTCACTTCTAGGCTTGAAGATGACAGCAGAACAGAGCCGGTATGTGTGAGCCAGGTGGTGAGGTGCGTGTCTTGCTCTGAAACTTCTCTACAATAGCAGTGAGGTGCTTTTGGCACAGCTCTGGTAAACACTTCTTAAGGAATCCAAGGGATCCCAAGGAGTGGCTGCTTCTGGAGATGGAGGCCATATGTGTCACCTGCTCATGTGTATAATCTGAGCAGTGGGAGTGGCTGCAGTGTTGGTATTCTCAGAACAAGCTCTTCCACATCTTGCCAGCTGAACTGGAAAAACTTTCTTCTGTACCTGAACACAGGTTCACTTGTGTGTCAACAGCTCGGTTCAACAGCCTGGTGTGGAGAGGGTGGTTATTTGCCTTAGTCTGGCAGAGGATATGGCTGAGTAGGAATGCTGCTTTCATTGTCACAGCATCTCCCCAGTGTTTCTCCTCTTGTACTTCTTGCATCAAAAAACCCAACCTAACTGCCTATGGAGAGCTCTTTTTGACCCTCAGTGTCAACTGAAGGGTGTATTTCAGCCATCCATGTCTGAGGCATGAGATACATAGCTGCAGTGTGCACTAAGATGATGCTGGCTTCAGGGTATGTATTGCTGGAAGTGCTGGCAAATAAATACCAGAATTGAAACACTTCGGTTTTCTGTGCTCTGCAGCTTGGTGATTCTGGTGTACAGTGAAGCCCCAGATTTTTAGGCTGTCTTTATTCAGAGTGTTTCTTGTGGGTTTTCTCAGTGGATTATCTGGTGTCATCTGAGGCATCAGTTCATGCTGCATCTTTCTCCTGAACCACAGCTGTTTACGTAGAGCCTCACAATTTTGTGGCATCCGTGCAAGACTGACAGTTATGTTTGGGAGCTGCAGATTCTGGAACTGGATGATGAGTGCAAGAGTTAATTGAAAGGGATATGTTACTATGGTCAGAGAGATGGAAGTGAAACAAGAAGTGTCTCCCTGTGCAGCTACTTCGTGGCGGGCTCTTTCAGACACACAGTAGGACCATCTGTAACCTGGATTCAGTCTGTCTGTCTCCATGGTGCCTCTTCTTCCTGAAGTTCGTTTCTGTGTGAAAAATGCTCAGCAGAGTTGCCTTCAGCAGGAGTCTTCTGGATCTCGTATTTGGTCTGCATCTCCTCAGAATACTGGCTTTCTTCCTTCTGTGGCATGTCTGTGGTGTTGGTTTTGTGTTGTTTTGTTTTAAATAACCCCAGACCCCCAGTTTATGAGAGCTACGAGCCTCTTGTGTTCAGAAGTAGACCATATGTGGATGCATCTGATGTGAGGGGATTTGAAGACCACTTTTGAATGTTTATTTAATCTTTTAAGTAGGGAGGGTTTAAGTATTGCATTGGGTTAGCTTAAAGTCTGAGCTCTTGCTGGTTTCGCACATAGCACTACTTATGCTACAAGTAGTGTGTGGCACAAGACTGTGGCCAGCCTTTGCTCTCACTCTGTGTGGAAGCATCTTGTGTTCAGATACCAAAGAAAAGCTTGCTACGAAGGAGTCAGCAGTGCCATACAGAGGAGGTCAAATTATTTGTCTCTCCAAAACAAGGACTTGATCCAAAGAAGGAAAGTCGTTCTCCAAGTGGGCACTCAGTGTCAGAACTGGAGTCAGAGCCCAGATTTCTCTGCTTCTCAGCACCTTATTTGCTGGGAGCTATGGAACACCGTGCTTGCAGGGGCATCTTTTCATCAAAAATTAATGGGCAACTTCTACTGCCTTTCAGGCTGCCTCTCTTAACCAGAGCTTGATAATTGTGAAACCACAGAAGACATCCTTCATAACTCTTCTTGTAATGTCTTCATATGCAACATATTCAAGGTGTTATTCAGTAAGAGTACTGCTTGACTTAAAGAAGTCTTCAGTGACTTACAGGTGTAATGATGTACCATGGAAACCTGTAGATTAACTTGTGAAACTCTTACTTTTCACTCTTAATTTGTCAACTAAACTGTGATTTCCACATAAGGGTTAGTGAAGGGGGTTGTCAGCCCTAGTGGTAAACCAACGGAAGTCCCCTGGTGTTGCTGGTGGCTGCAAGCTGCCCAGTAATCTCTTTAGACTGAAGTTCTATGGAGAGGTGGCATGCTTGGAAGTGCAGACCTCTTGATTTGCTTCCAGAGTACACCAGCAAACAGGTCTAGGTGGAGTTGCCAAATGGATTTCCTTTGTATTAAGTTGAACAACACAAAAGTTGTGAAAGTCAGCACATAGCCTCTGTGATAGAGGGCCAAAAAAGGGGAAAAATAAGCATGCTTAGCTTCTCATTCCTCTGGATAGCTTTCTTCTACTGTCTCCTGCTGAATGCTGATTCAGGCTAGTAACGAAAGTGCTTCTTTTGCTGGATGCCTCCTGAATTCTGATGTTTAGCCCTAGGGAGTGATTACTAGGTTACTGTACACGTTCCTGTTCAGATCACAGGTGTGGAAGGTCAGCCAGGCTTTTCATGGGATGTGGAAGGGCTTTGTATAAGTGTGTGCACTGGTCATTCAGAATAAAGTGATCAGGAGGAAAAGAACATTTGGAACTTGGAGTAATTACAGCCACCAAAAATATTCAGCTGGCTGCCAGACATCTAGAGGAGGTCCTGCTGCTCTGTCAGGTTCTGTTCCTTGAAAAAGGAGGTGTGTGGTTATTGCCTTGCTCTCCTGGCTTAGCAGCTTTGCCTTCATCTGGTTGTCTTGTGTGTTGTCTCAGATCATGGTCCATTTGCCCAACTCCCAAGTTCAGCTGCACCCTGTTTACAGTCCTTCTGCTTGAATTGCTGCCCACATTTTGGGTTTTTTTGGTTTTACCTTGATTGAACAATCCCCTTTCATTGTGAAGGAAGGTCAGTGCACATTGGTTCTCTTAATCTTGTCTTATCCAGGTACAGGTTTAATTGATTTTATTAAAATAGATGCTTCTTTATCGCTGTTTAAAATTTTACCTGTGTGTAGCTTTCATCCTCATCTCTTGTTACAGTGCTCCAACAGCTCTGTGGCTGTGTAAATGGAACACCTCTGCGAGCCTGTACGCAGTGGGGAGACAGGAACAGTTACAAGAGTGAGTCTCTAAGTCACTAAGACCAGCCACTTCTCAGTTAAAGCAAAAAGAGGCTGTTCGCACAGGGTGTGATGTTTTGGTGTAAGGTGGCTCTGAAATTTGGCCATAGAGAAAAAGGGAAAGTGCATATTTCACAGAGTAGTATTTTACGTGGTGCTGAGTAATGGTGCTGCAAAAGTTGAACGAATTGAGATGTTGTTATTTGTAGACTGCCAAAAGCTAATGCAGCATTAAGCTGAGAGTGCCGACATGAGCTCTGAAGCCATGGAAATGTGGGAGTAATAGTGAGGCTTGGATTGTTCTTCTGAAATGGCTTTCTAAGTCTGGGATGAGGGATTTTTAGTGTCTCTCTGTTACTTTTCAGTAATTGTTCTTCCCTTGTGTCTGTCCCTTTCTTTTTTCTAGCTCAGACAGGGAAAAAAACCATTGATGCAAATTTCCTCCTAATGTTTGTTAAACAAATCTGATGAGTTAGAAAATGCTGCTTTCTCTTCATTAAGAACTTTTTGATGTGCAACTACCTCAAAGGAACCAGTATCTTTCTGACTGGAGAGTGGCACTTCAGAACATTAGAGTTGATGTAGTTGATATGAGACTGCAGAGCGTAAAAAGCATATAACCAATACGCACAGTCAGGAAGGTTTGTTGTGGTGTGTTAGTAAGAGACTGAATTGGTTTGTAGACCTTTTAATTTCTGACAGGAAGCTCTGCATGTAGAAACTAGTGTTTCTACAAATTTCCTCAGTTTTTGACACATTCTCCCTGCCCCCCAAGATGAAGCAAATTAAAATGTTTTAATGGAAAGCTTCTTTAAAATGCCATGTCACTTGGGGTGCTGTTGCATTCCTGTGGAGAGCTGCCAGGGTGGATGGGTTGTTCTGTTGAAAACCCACTGGCTATATTATACCTTCTTTCACTTACCTGTTGTCTTCTTTCTAGGTCTGGATCAAGAAATAGAGATCGTCGAAGGTGAGTGCACATTTCTCCTGCAGTTCTCCCAAATGGCTGTTTGTGTTTCTATCCAGCTACTGAGATTTGTCCTGGGCCTCACAAATGGAGTTCACTCAGTGCCCCAGTCTCTTTGTTTTGCTCCATGAAGGAAATGGGAATCACTGCTTGGGCACCTCAGTGGTGCTCTGCAACCTACTGTCACTCATTGGGCCTAATCAGGACAGATGGTGCTGTGTGCAGCAGAGTACAAGGCTGAGAACATTCTTGATGCCACTTTCAATAACTGTCTAATGTACTTTCATAGTTTTAACGTTTGAGATGTATCATATTCCCTATATGATATCTCATGTAAAAATACAGAGATTCAAGATAAAAGCTCCCCCATCTATGTAGAGAGCTTGCCTTAATTACATAACAACATTCTCTGTGGTCAGGTAGCTGGAGATCTTCTCTACTGCTTTCCATATAAGTTGACATCCTTTGTTTAGTTTTTAGAGCAGACTGAAACAAATCTGCTTCTGAAGTGCAGTACTTCCACAAGGAAGATTCTCTCTTGGCAGTCTGTCGTACTGGTTATGGCAATTTCACGTGCCACTTTTCTTTGGCCTCTCTTCTGTTTAAACAGGCCTCACACTGAGCAAGGCACATTTGGTAGGCTCTGCCCTAGGCATTGACACATGCTTACAGTTACAGGAGGAGCTTTTTATATAAGCTTCCCAGCAAATCAAACTTAGCTATTGGCATTTTGTTGGTAGCATGAGGCCTAGGAAGGAGGTGCCCACCCTGAGGCTGGTCTGCCTTCTGTGTTGGTAGGGATGGGGCTGCGGGCACGAGTGCTGGTGCTCTGGATATTTGTTACTCGGGAATGTCTGAGGGATGGCTCGGGTGTGTAGGTCCGATGCACTGATCCTTCCCCTGAGTCTGAAGCAGTGTGTGTCCCCTCCAGATCACGGTCTCGGGAAAGGAGGCGGCGACGCTCAAGGTCGGCTTCCCGTGAGCGGCGGAAGTCTCGCTCCCGGTCCCGTGACCGACACAGACGCCACCGGAGCCGCTCCCGCAGCCACAGCAGAGGTCACCGGCGGGGGTCCAGAGACAGGAGTTCAAAACACAAGTATGTATGCTGTGAATCCTTGGCATCGCAGTGAGCCTCCCCAGTCCCTTAGAGCAAGCAGGAGTGCGACAGGGTTGTCATGTTAGCAGCTGCAGTGTCCCGTACCAGCTCCTGGGCCAAAGCAGGGCTTCCCAGTGGCTGGTTGTAGATGGCCTTATGTTACAGCAGTAGTGCAGTTGTACAGTGAGGTCCCAGCATGAAAGAACAAATCTAGGAGATAGAACTGGCTCCCTGGTTTGCAGTGCTGAGCTGTGAGAAATTGCTGGTTTCATGTAAGAGAAGCAGCAGAAATGCTTGCTTGAGCTAATTGAGCCTCCCCAGGCCTGTAAAAGCCAAGTAACTGAGAAGCAGTTTTGACGTGACATTTCTATGGTTACCTTCTGTTTCCCAGCTTCTTTCAGTGCTGGCACAGGGAAGGAAGAACATGATTTGGGATCTGGGGGAAGTCATCTGTTAGAAAGCTGCGTGAGAGAGAGGGGAGTTTTCATGAATCTGCACTGGAGGGAGGGAAAAAGGAGGCCATGAGGAGGAGTTACACCATTCTCCTGTTGTTGAGGAGAAGTGCTATAGTTAGAGGAAGGGCTTTAAGCCTCTTCTGAAACATCATAAGAAACACCTACTGTGTTGGAGGAAGGATGAGACAAGCATATGTAGGAGTATCAGAAAAACTGAATCCTTGTGTTTCCTTGCAGCTCTTTTAAGCCCAGAGCAAGTCTGTCACCAGGTGAAAAGCTTGCTGAAGCTTTTTCTAAGTCCTCCTAATTCATAGGGGAGTGCTTTTAGCACTGTCTCACCTGATCAGGCACCACTGCTCAAATACAGTTCTAGAAACAAACCGACTGCTGGGTGTCTTGTGTCACTTTAGCTGAGGGGTAAGAAGAGGTTTTAAAGATACCTGATGCTGGGGAGGGAAATAATGGACTGAAAAAATGTATCTGTTAATAATTGAGGGGGGATGTGTAAATACTGTTAATTCTCCAATGGCTGAGATACTAAAGTGCTTTTTTAAATCTGTCTTGAACATGAAAAATAAAGAAAAGAAGTTTGGACAATTAGGAAGTGAGGAAGACCCTGTAATAACTATTACTAAAGAGCAGGTAAGGGATTACTTTGAAAACCTTGAACACATTCAAATCAGCCCATGGAGGTTGTAGGGGGATTGGCTGACTGACAACTTGGGAGAGACCAGGATCAGTTTAAGAAAATAAACCAAAGAACAAACAGAAAAACCTTGTTCCTTGAATGAGTGTAGCTTCTGTTTTCACCTTGAGTTATTTAAAGCTGCATTCAGGTTCTGGTCTGAGATCTCACCTGTAGAAGGAAACAAGCTGTCACAGGGTCTGGAAATCTTGGGGCAGCAGGCATTGCTGTGGGAACAAGAAAAGAGTTAATCTCATCAGACAGATACGTGTTGTCGTCTGGTTAAATGTCACCATTTAATGAAAATGAAATGGCTTGTGATACAGAGAGCTGCAAGGTTTTAGTGCATCAATTGTGCAGTATTTTCAAACCTCACAATCAATGTGAATGAAAGCTGGAACCTCTGAGGTACCTGCCAGATCCTCCTCTTGTGACTGTAAAGAAAAACCTGTGTGCAGAGTCCATATGTAAAATGTGATAGCCCTGCAGGGTCTGTGAGAGCCTCTGCCTAGTTCTGCAGGGGCTTGGGCCGATAGGGCTAATTCTGGATCAGCACTTTTTGAAGGCTGTGAGCCAATAAGCTGGTGTAAATCACGCAGGAAAACAGCCTTTTTGGACCTTTTGCTTAATTCTGAGTGGCCACAGTGGGATACAGTGAAGCACTGCTGAATCTGCAGCTGTCCTTTGGGCCAGCTGTGAAAGGTTTTGCCTGTGGTGTGGGCTGTGAATGTAAATCTAAATCACCCTGACTTTGAACCCATTTGGCTGCCTGGGACCATGCTTGTCAGGCTGCACAGTAAAAATCCCAGGGCTGAGCAAGCATTTGAGTCCAGAGAATGCAGCTGGTATTTACAATGGTTGAGCAGAAAGCCACTAGCTTAGAGCATAGTAAAAAGACCATCTAGAAGACACAAGCAGAGCTGAGTCATAGGTGAGGAAGAAATTGGAAGTGCTTTAGCAGGGCCCAGTTAACTAACAAGGGGCCCAGGGAAGACCTCACAGAGCCCCTTTAGCTACAGCTTGAAAGGATTACTCCAAGGAGAAAGTAACAAAGGCTGAGCTGTGCGCTTGGCACTGTAAAACTGGTTTTCTCTTACATAAAGCTTGTGAAGGGCCCAGAGTTGCTGTCTCAGGACTGCCAGTCCCTGCAGTGCGGTACCTAGGCGCATTTCTGCACGGAACTTGTGTTATGCCACAGCCCTCTTAGGGAAAGATGTTTTAATTTTGTGAGTATTTGAAACTCTTTTAGTTGTGAAGCTCATAGCGATGGTTTACTTTGTACTTCAGATCTTCTAGAGATCGATCTTCAAGAGAAAAGTCACGAGACAGAGAGAGGAAAGAGAAGAGCTCTTCTGAGAGGCGGCATGAGAGCACAAATGGCAAATCTCGTTCCAAGAGATCAGAAGAGAGAGAAGCTGGCGAGATCTGAACTCAAATGATCTGTGTTGCACTGTAAATAGTCTGATAAAACATTCTACACAAAGCCTAAATTCCCCATTTATATTTACTGAATACAACTCATCTTTTGTAGTTTGGAATTTTTATTGTTTGGCAGATAGCTGTGAGTTTGTAGAGACAGAGTTATGTACTGTTTAACAGGATCTCGTTTTAGTAGGAATCAATAAATCTGGACAGATCGTTTCCAATTCAGGCCTGTGGCTGCCACGCTGTGTTTGTCTGACCAGTGACCGCGGCCACCTCTGCAGTGCTTCAGCCCTTCCCTAAAGATCATCCTGACCTTCTGTGAGCACACCAGTAGCACTGGTTCTCACTTAATCAATTTCTCCTTCTCTTTATATGAAATTCAGAAGTGGGTTTTTTTTCCTTTTAGCGCTTACACACCTGTTTTTTTACACCTCCAGCATTTGAGAGCTGCCTCTCTACTGTCAAGCAATAGCTAAGTCAAGGCAGACTAAATTTGGCCCTGATCTGCCCATTTTGACAGCTGTTCATCTTTTGAGAGGATGACCAAATGATCTGGAGCACATTTCTAAGATGGGCTCAAGTCTAGTTTTAGTACTTTTCCAGTTCTTATACAAACAAAACATTGCAAAGTCTGGGCCAGTGTCTTCAGTAGTGGAGTACAGAGCCAGCCTGTCTGTTTTCTTTGCACTCTGGAGTCAGGGCCACCTCCTGGTGTTCTCTGACTTGCAAAAAAAGCATTTGTGTACGTGTTTTTATCCAAGGCCAGGCAGGCAGAAGGTGGCCGAGAAGCAGATGACTGGGCTGGAGCAAAGGCCAGGGCCAGGGAAGGGAAGGCAGGAGCTGCCAGCAGCGCACTGCTGCTCCTGGGACCTCGGCACCAGCGTGTGGAGGATCTTTGCATATTGTAACTCGCTTGTTTGTAACTGGGTTTATTTTGCAGTGGGGAGGAGCCTGCTCCGCTGTGCCCGCCACAGCCCGGACCGGTGTTCTGTGAGTAACTTGCTGCCAGCCGTGCTGGGCGCTGTCGGGGCACGGGGCTGGCTGCTGCTCCGCAACTCGGTGAGGCCGGTGTCTGTTATTGAACACCGCTCACTCCTAACGCGAAGAGGAGCGTGCTTGTCAGCCCGTGCTCCGGCCGTGTCCGGTGCGGGGGGGTCCGGCCGGTGCTTGTCCCTTCCCATAGAGCTGCTTTAACAGTTTCGGTTCCCCGCGGCCTCCCGGCGCCCCCTCGGTGTTAGTCCTTAGTGCATGCGACCCCATCCCTGTTGTTTTACATCGAACCCGCGGTTCGTGCTGTTTTGTACCGGTGCCGGAGCTGGGGGCGGCGGGGCGCGCTCGGGGTGTCTGTCCGTGCCTGTGCTGTTCTCTCGCGGTCTGATCGCATTAAAGACTGTGTTTGTGGCTCTCACCGCTCTCGGACTCCTTCTTGCGGGGCCGCCGCGCGGCGGAACGGGGCAGCTGCGCTCCGCCGTCACTTCCTCCTCCGGCGGAGGAAGTGACGACGGTGGCTGCGCGCGCTGGGTGAGTGCGGAGCGCTGCGGGCGGGGGCCGG
>JAOEHY010008826.1:21269-31684 GCA_025447955.1 Psilopsiagon aurifrons
GGCGGGACCCGCGCCGAGCCGCGGCTCTGAGCTGGGGAAGCCGCGGGGGGCACCGCCGCTCCTGCTGAAGCACGGCGGGCGCCCAGCCCTCCCCGCTGCGCTTGTCCCGGCCCGGTGCCCCTCCCTGTGCGCGGGGTGTGTGGTGTGTTCGCTGGCCATCTTAAGCAGCTCGGGAGGTGGCCTGAAGCCGTATCGAGGAGCCTTGGAAAGAATTGAATCCCTTCTGCAAGAGGCGGGGGCTCTGCCGAGGGGGCTGGTTTCTGAGATCTGAGCTGGTTGATCCCGGGTGGTTGCGCTGCGTAGGACGTCTGCAGAGATGCGCTCGTGCAGCACGGTGCATGTGGGTCTGTGTTGAGACAGAAACACCCGAAACCCTTCATCTCTGCAGAGCAACCTCCAGCCCTCAGCACCCTTCCTGGACAGGGTTCAAGTTCTCTTTCCGTTTTGCCTCAGCGGGCCACAGGCCTCGTTTGCAGATGTGAATTAGAATGTTTCTCGCAGAAAGAAAAATGCGTTAATACATTGAATTCCGATCTCATTACCCCCCTTTTTTCCGTATTTTGGAAAGCAAAAAGGTCAGTGTGACTGGAGCCAGCCCTCTGCAGTGGAAGCCAAGAGGTTCTGCAAGGCTGGGTGTTGGGTGTGCAGATGGGATGGCCTGTGAATGAATGAGGTTTCCTCTGTGAATGTGTGTATGAGAGAAGAAGAAGAAGAAAAAAAGCCATATCTGAGGGAAGAAGAGAGGTTTTTGTTGGAGGTAGCTGACAAGAACAACAGAGGCTGGTGGAACACCGTGGTTTCATCCTTCCCTAAAGCTTGGTAGGCTGTGCATGACCCTGCAGGCAGCACAGCATTTGTGACCTGTGGAACAAGTGTTCCCCTTAAATGTACTTTCTTTCTGTCTTACAATAAACCCACATGGAATGACCATAGCCTCTTCTCAAGGGTTTTCCTGCACCAAGATCTCTCTGGTTGTTTGGAGAAGTCTCTGTGCTTCTGGTGCAGGCTGGGGAGCCCCATGGGTGAGGCGGGGATGTCTCTGACATGAGAGATTCAAACAGCTCTCTAACTACTACTCTTGGGATTGACGCAAGGGTTCTGCAACAGTCAGTGAGGGTGAGTGGCCTGGATCCAGCAAAGCTTGTAAGTTCTGGGATGATAAATGGCACATGTTTCTGCTGGTTGTTATTACTGGCCTACACTGTAATTAGTTCCATGCAGCTTTGTGGCTCTAATCATGCTCTTCATCTTAGAGTTTTGCTTTTCCCATTGCTCTCTTGGGAACTTCCTGGGTTGTGTTTTGCTCTTTGCTAAACAGATCAAGTTTCTCTACTTGAATCCCTGCCTCTAGTGAAAACGGCCCTGGAAAACAGAACTTTTCTCCTACAAATTACAAACGTATCATATTCTAAGGTGATATTTGGTTATGCTCTGAGGATTTTCTAACTCATGTGCTGTGAATTCTCTGTGGCACCAGGTGGTTATGTATCATTTAAGAAGAACTTGATGTTTTGGAGAGACACATGTTAACAGAGGCAAAATAGCAGCTGTGAGGGGAGGGCAAAGGACAACCGTAGCAGCAGAAATGTGGGTGTTTCTCTGAGCTGGGTGCCTGTGTTGCTTTTGTGTGGTCTGGGTTACAATGTCCTACAAAGGCTGTATGGACACGAGCAGGAGCAGAGGTACCCAGCATTGGAAGGAGTTGGTCTCCTCCAGGCAGTTCTCCCTGCCAACCTGTGCTGTGACTTTATATTGGGAGAGAGTTATGAGCTGCAGATGACCCAGCCAAATGACAAGCTTGTGTGCAGGGTGTGAGTGTATTTGGAAAGGAAAATCTCTTCATTTGCGGGAAACTTTAGGTGTTATTTCCTCTTGGCTGGACCCTGATGTAAGTGGAAATGGAACTGCAGAAAAGGGAAAAATGACCCAACAATGTCTTCATGTTGCAGCAGGTGACTGCCCAGCGACTTTGCTGCAGAGCCATGCCGTACATGGGCTCAAAACTGAACAGTCCGCTTATGGAAGGAATGTTGTATCTTATTCAAAGCAAACTTGGAAGCTGTTTCATCAATATTAATTGCAGCTTAGGGCTTCAACGGTTTTTGGCTGACAGGGAGGAAACCTGTAAGGTGCTTAAAATGAGCAAACCCAAGAGCCAGGCCAGCCACATGCTGTGTTTGGGTTCCTAAAATGGCCAGTCAGAATCTGAATTCATCATTCTGTGAAAGGTATAAACATACTGAACATCAAACTGAAGTTATGATACATTGCTAGGAATTTTCCAAGAACTAGTGCCTGGTGAGATTACAGATGCCAGGGTTTGGTATTTTATGGGTGGAAAATGAGTTAAACCTTCCATCACCCTGATACTTACATGGTTTCTGTCACCAGTCTTCATACACCTGACTGCATGTGGTTCTCTATGCTTGTCAGGCAGCCCTAGCTGACTGGTAATGACAGTTTGTTTCTTGGATGGAGCTGTGGCTTGGTGTGAACTGCTTGCTGCACAAGTTTCACTGGTTTGATTGAGATCTGGTCTGTAAATCTGCACTGTAGCTTCAAGAAGAGGAAAGTCAGTCCCTGTGAAGGTGAGTAAAGCTGTGTCTGTCCTGAGCACAGTGTTATTGCTGTGAGACAGGAAAGGGTGTTTGTTCCTCCTTGGCTTTGATCAGGGACTGCTTCTAGCTTGTCCAGTTGCTGGGGATAGTAGTCTTTAGTAGCCTTTAAAGCTTAGGGAGTGATAGAAGCACTCACACCAGCAAATGAAGTGGTTTGAGATGCAGACCCTGACTGTAGTGCAGTGCTCTTGGGCTGTGTGGGTTCAGTTTGGGTCTCACATGCGGTTTCTAGTTCTTACCTTTCCTGTGAAGTCTTTCTCCCATGTTTTCTCATGGTATCGCCTCCCGTCCCCAGGTAGCTGTGAGACCTAGTGTGTGCAGCTTGTGTTCATAATGCAGCAGCACAGGATCCTGTCGCTGCTTATTTCCTTGCAAGGTGCCTGAATGGTTTAAACTTCCCAGTGAATTGTTTTGTATCCTCTACCAGCAGGAGACAAAATGCTGGCTGCTAGAGGACAGTAAAACCATCTGAAACACACACTATCATTTTCTGCTTGTCTTCAATTAAACTGATTACCAGACTTCTTTGTTGTTCAGAGCTCAGACCATTTCACATGCTGCCAGCATGTACTTCGCAAGTGCGAGCAGTGGGATTTCCTGCATTGTTTGAGTCTTTGCCATTGACCTTTGTGGTCGTTGTTCTGGCACTGCCTCTGCTCTGGCAGGGGTGCAAAGGGCATTATTCAAACCCTGAAAAAACACATAAGGAATTGCTTTAAATGGTTTGAGGGCTCTTTGTAATCCATGGCTCTGAGGGTCATTGCTGCAAAAGAAGGGGAATTGCTGAGGCTGTCAGGATAATTACCACTTTTTTTATTGTTCTCATCCCAGTCTAGATGACAGTGGTGTGATTTGTAGTGAGTCATAAAAACAGACCTTCCATGCAGCGTTAGGATGGTGTCCCTTTTGGACTAAGTGGGCAGAAGCCCAGCTTTGGGTCTTCTTGGGGAGTTGCATAAGAGCCGGAAGCACCCGGCTGTGCCCTGAAGGTTTCCTGGCTTCATCTCGGGGAGCTGGAGAGGCTGGTGGGGCGGTGCTTGAGCCCAGCTGCAGCCTGTGCCATGGACACTGATTACCACTGTGTTCAAGAAGATGCTCTTCTGCCTGCTGCTGGAGACAGGCATGCCAGAGGCACAAGAGCCATCTGCCTCATGGCAAGGGAGGTCACTAACCCATTCCTGTTGCCGTCCCCCTTAGCTGCAACAGTGGTTGCTCTGCTCTGGTAAATCATTTGCTCGGCCTGTGCATGAGCCTTGTACCTTGAACCTGCTGCTGGTCTGGTGCTTGGCTTGCCAGCACCGTGGCCAGGGCAGGGGAAAGGCTGGATGCATGGCTGTTACTTCCCCTTTCCATCTGGGGCCTTCCTACCCCTGTCAGGTGCTTGCAGTTGGTCTGGAAGCAGCCAGCTCATGAAGGTGTCTTTGGTGTTGCTGGTAGACTGATGTGAAGGGCAGATGAGGTCTTCAGAGTAAGATCTTTGGAGTAAGATACCGCTTCTGCATTATTGATTTGACTGCATTTGCATGGTACTGTTCTGAATTAAATTGTCTGTACTCAATGTGCTGTTGTGGATTAGATGCCAGGGAACGCAGGTTGGAGTAGGTGCTCCGTGACTCCAGACTTGTAAATCCAGCAAGTGTTTGAGGTTAGCTGGGGGCTCACAGCAGCAGGCCAGGCTGTCCTGCTCGCCCCATTGCTCAACTTCCGCCTTGCTGCAGGTTTGGCCCCACTGTGATTTGTACCCAGAAGAGAAGAGGCCTCTGCAGCTCTTCCCTGTGGTGGGACAGGGACAACCCCGGGAGGTGAGACCCCGGCAGTGGAGCTGCAGCTGCCTGAAGGAACCTGGCCTCGCGAGAGTGCCTCTCATCTTGTGTTTCTTTGAACCTGTAAATGAGCTTGGGCGTGAAACATGAGGTGCAGCAAGCCCTGCTGTTGTTGGAGTTGAAAGCCCAGGCTCTCTGCATTTTGTCGGTGCCGAGTTTAAGCTGTTTTCTGCTGGGGAAGTAAATTGCTCCAGTGGACAATCCAGGCACATGACTGCTGGGGCAGTCATGGAAAATTGGCTCAGTTGTCGTGTTTATTTGCTCTGATATAACTTTTTATGACACTGCCATGCAGCTTTTTCCAGGCTACTGGAATGTGTTATTCTGTGTTTCTTCCCCTTCTGCTGTTTTTTTAAAGAAGCACTATCAACATCCATTTGCATTGTTCTTGTGGGTGATGACTTACAGGCTTCTGTAAATGATCAGGGCTTTTTTCCCCACCCCTCTTTTTTGTAAGGGGGATCTTGTAGCTCAAGATTATGACTTAGACAAGTCAAAATAGCAGTCGTTAGCTCTTCTTCCATTCTGATGAAATCAAATTTGCCTGATTTTAGTCTCAGCTTGCACCTCCTTTTTCCTCCAGGGAAAATCGCTCTCTTGCCTTCTGCAGGGCTGGGTTGCTAAACTTACGAAGTGGTTTCTCTTCTGAGAAGGTGTTGAATAGCTTTGGTTTGTTCCTTACAGAATATGCTGGTGTTTGTTTCTCTCTGTCTCCTGGGGAAGCTCAAGTGCTCATTGCAGTATGGAGGAGCCTTATGTTGGGGTACAAAGGTCATGAGTGTTTCCTTTCACCTCTCCATCTGGGAGTCAGACGGACACACACAGGAGGTAGCAAGGAGTCTTTGCAGCAGAAGGAGCTTTTGGTGTTTTTCTTGAGTAAGACCTACAGACCAGTCAGCCCTTTCTGCTTAGAGGCTGTAGCCTTCTTTGTCTGGGTCTAGCAGAGCTGATTTCCTCTTCTGAAGAAGAAATTGTGCCCTTCCTGCATCCCACAGTTTTTCTTCATTGCTCTGTGTGGGAGACCTCTGGTACCAACGGCATTTTATGTCCAGCTCTGCAACGATACACTGATTTTCTCACCTCCCATTGAATGTTCCAGTGTGAATATCAGGTAGTAACAGAATATTCTGGTTGTTTGGTGTTTTTTAATATATTCCAAAATCTATTTTAACTCCTCTTTCCATTACTGTAGGTGAAAGGAAAGAAGGGTGTCAGAATACCTATGAATGAGCTGTGATGGATAACAAAGACTCGGAAGCCGAGATCCACCCTCTGAAGACTGAGGATGTAAAAGTTCAAGAGATCCATGAAAACTCTGTCGAGAGAAGAATAGTGAACAAGCAGTCATCGCAGCTGTCCCGGCTGTCCCGGTGGCGCACTGCTGCCTTCTTCATCTCATTATTTCTGTGTCTCATAATTGTGTTTGCTTTCTCCTTTATCATTCCTTGCCCAGAGAGACCAGTTTCAGAAAGAACATGGCTCCGAAACTACAACCATGCAGGTGAGCTTGCTGTAGCAGGATAAATACCTACCGACAGTCCTTTTCCTCTATGTGCCGTGGGTTTGAATTGTGGCCCTCTACCTAAGCATGATCTGGAGCCAGGCCTGCAGGGATGCTGCCCTTGAGAGCAAGAGCTGCATGAATACCTGACCTGAATAAGCAGTGGCCCATCATAATTGGAGTGGCCTTCCAGGAGGTGTTTACAGGATCTAATGGACAAATTAGATGCTGCTCTGAAGCTCTAACAAGGTAGCAGGCTGGCCGCATTTGGAAAGAATAAGTGGGGAAGTGTATCTAGGAATAAAACTTGTAAGTTTGGTCTGTAAAATGCTCCCTTGAAGTTTGAGCTGAGGTCTGGGGACAATTAGGTATTTTTTATCTCTTGTCCATATGACTTTCTGACTTTTCCCTGTGGCTAACAGGAAGGGGAGAAGAAGAATTGCATCTTGTTGTGTTTCTTACAAGTTGCACACATTTGTAGTTGCTTTAGTTGGCTCTTTAGCCTGGGTACTGCTTCCTGGTGGCTCAGCATTCGCTTCTGTGAAAGCTTTTCTTTAGTCTTATTTGCAGTGGGTGTGTGCTGGTTGTGCTATAAACATAGAGGTGGTGCTCACCAGTGGGGATTGAGCTTTGTGGGTTACTGCGGACATCCAAGTTCTGTTGCTCTGGGCTGAAAAAGGCTGCTTTTAGCTGAGTGAGAAACATGGAGTATCTGAGGCTGGGTTTGGGGTTGTTTTGGGGCTTTCATATTGCAGAAATAGTAACCCCACACCAAGACCAGAGCTGTTCTTTGTTCAGCATAGTTCAAACTCTGGTTGGTTGGCTCTTAAAAAAGGACAAATCCTCTGGGGCATAGCAAACTTAAAAAATCCTTTGGCACCAACTTCCAGCCCTCAGGACTCATGCGAATGGCTTTTTTTAATACAAAAGCCAGTTTGTCCCGAGGTTGCACTGTCAGAGATGGAGGCAGTGAGTAGGACTCTAGGAATTTGTTTTGCTCCAGCTAGCTTTGCTGTTGGTTGAGGCAGTCCTCACCAGTGCCTTCCTTGTGGTCTTTTTTACAGTGGCCTACCAGTTTGTCTCCATACAAGATGTGAATAAAGACAAAGTGCAAGATGTCATCTTTGCATTCAAAGCTAGCAATGGCAGCAGCAGCTTCAACAGATCCTGTCTGGATGAAGGTAGCTGATTCAAAAACAGAAAGCCTTGCAGTAAGGGCGGGTTTTGCTCTTTTAGTTCTAATTAGTGAGGCTGCTATGGGTCTGGGAGAGAAAACTGGGTTATCTGGGTGTGGAGAGGGACTGGGTGAGTCCCAGCTCTTGGGTAGTGTGGAGCAGCAAAGGTAGGGTGTGTAGGTAGTGCTCCCTCTGACATCTCTCCTCCTCAGGTCTGCCTTCTCCCTGTGCCTTCATTGCTGCTGTATCTGGCACCAACGGGAGAGCGCTGTGGGAGAGGCCTGCTGCAGAGGAAGTTGAGTGGATGGAGTGTGGCATCAAGCAGCTTGGGGGGGCTGAGGCCCTGGGTTGCCTGGTGGTGGGGAAGCCAGTGTCTCTCACAGCAGTTGACGAGCAAACAGGTGAGTGGTGAGCAGGGTACTGCTGCCATACTGAGGATGGTGCTGCTGCTTTCCTCACGCGCTGACCATGAGACCTCTGCGTCTGGAGATGCCAGCGTGACATGACTTGCTGGTACACGAACAATGGGCACAGAGTATTTATTATCCTTCCCAGAGCCATTCACTGGGCTGTTGAGAAGCGCCTGTTCTCTCAGCCTCTCTGTTCTAAAGGCTGGACTCTGTTGTGGTGGTTTGTGCCAGACGCTGTATTGTAAGAGCAACATCTCAACAGCTTTTGAAACAGGAGCAGCAGTCACTAACTGTGAATGTTACTTCATACTGTCAGGGGTTGCACCTGCAATGCTTCTCAGTCATTTCTGTGTGTGTGCTAGGAGCGCCTGCTGTGACCAGAGGACTGTTAGGGATTTATCATTTTAAAGTCATCAAGGAGAGCACTTACACTTATGAGTCTGTTTCTGTTGTCCAGGATTTTGCATAGTTCCTCTGAAAGCCGTCTCTCATTCCTGAACTCTTAGATGGAGAAATTCATCATCAACTTGCCTAATGCAGGGTGGGGATAAAGAGTGCCTGTCCATCTCTTGGAACAGGGCGGTGATCATCTTAATGCACCTTGAACCTTCTGCGCTGGTGAAGCTTGAAATACATTTCCATTTTGGTGGTCACTGTTTCAGAGGTTCTAAGAAATGCATGTTTTCCCCTGGAACCACACCTAGGATCCTGTCCTCTGTCTCTGGTATTGAGGCACTCGCACCCTATTTTCCAAAAACTGGGAAACAAGCAATGAGAGGTCTGAGGAAGATCTAGCATAGCTTTTCATTTCCAGTGTGGGTGGAAGTGTAGATGCACACATAACTAAAACACTTCTGTAGCAACTGAAGTATCTTAGCACCGTTTCCCTTATCAGTAGCCTTTAGCACAGGTTATTTAGACTATTAATGAAGCAGTTGCTTTCAGGTCAAAGTGTAGGAGCCAAATGCGTGTAGCTAGAGACAGCCATCAAGAAATGGCTCCTGGAGAGAAGGGACCAGGCTAAGCCATAGGTCACAACAACGATACAGTAAATAAAATTTATTTACTATATTTATTCTGTAAATAAATTAAAAGCAAGAGATTAAAAATTTCTTCAGACAGAAAACTGAATAACCCCAAAGTTGATATAGTTGTTACCTTTTTGCTATTAAGTAGGTTAAAAGGGTTTTTTTAGTGTAGTTGACTTTGGCTGGGGGTTGGGAGGTCAGAATCAAATGTATTTAAATAAGCTAAATGTATTTAAATAGGCTAAATGTATCTAAAGTGGCAAAGTCTGACTTGCATCACATTGTGATAAAAACAGTAGCCAGAACAATGTTTAGTTGTTAATGATTCATTATTGTGGGGCATTGGTGAGATTCCAGGGCTCTCAGGCTGTCTGACCTCTGCCTGTAGAGAGATTGGAGGAAAGATAGGCATCATCTGAAAGCATCTCGTGTGGTTTTGATCTTTAAATGCTGATAAAGGTAGTGCTTCTGTGTCAATTCTAGTTGTGTTAAGTCTTCCTTTCTTCATTGCCAGAAGTGACCTGAGCATACAACAAGTGCAGGATTGCATGCTTCTGTTTTTGTGGGACATCTGACATTCCTGCATGTTTATCTTTCAAGCAAACTGAGACTTGGGAGTTTAAGATTAGCTATTCCAGGTTAAAGCGAAAATCTGTGCAGCTGCATATTCCATTCCTGCCAGGGCCAGGAGCAGAGTGAGGAAGAGGACAGGAATAAGTCTTCTGTTGCAAATTCTCTCTTCACCTTGTCCTCCAGCAGCCTGCATTGTGAGCCCTGTGAGTAGTTCTGGTCTCCTGAGGGGTATGGCAGAAAGTGGACCACAATGATCAGATATATGAAATTGTTTCTGTGCAAGAAATCACTAAAAACCCAGAACTCCAGCCAGGAGAATGTCTGACAGAGAGAAGTCCTCTGCGACTGCTTGAAGCGAGAGCTGAACTCAGTCCTCCTAATTTTATTATTCCTTCTGGACCAAAAAAGCCCCAACCCTTTCACCTAGGTTTGATTTGCTGGCCAGGCACATGTCTAATTTCCATCTTGCATTCTGCTGTGAGCTCTGTGGAAGCACCTCGGTGTTAGACAGAGTAGTCCTGTCTCCAGTTGATGGAACAGGATGGCACTGGTTTCATAGTTGGTGCTCTTAGAGCATGAGAGCTTCTCAAGTGTTTTGTGTTGAGTCCATCTCACTGTTGCCTGTTTCAGTTAAGTCAGATTGCTCTTTTGAGAGAGTAAGATGCTTTCTCCAAACTTTATCCATTGTTTGACCAGCAAAGAATAGAGTCTTATGCATTGAAATGCAAGTATCATCAGCCTGGCCTTACTGTTGTAGCTTTGGACTGTGCTGAACCCAGGATATAGTTATTTAAAACTTCAGTTCTCCTTTGCCTTTTTGTTATCTCCAGGGGTAAAATTCCTTGCCTTCCCATGATTTCCTAGGGGCACTCTTCTTCACATCTGTTGTCATAATAAAAAATCCAAGTATTTTTTCCAATGTTTTAGTAACAGCTTTGGAGGAATCTTACTGGAAATACAGCCTGCCTTAAATTATTGCAAACAGCGTCAGGTAGTAATTCTTGGCCTTCAGTACAACTGCTTTCCTGACAAAGAACAGATTATTACATTGCATTCCTGAAGTGATAATTACTGTGTGTGATACTGTTTAAAGGGAAGAGGAAGCATTTCTCCTCTGAACACCTAGTTAGTCACTTAAGTCTTCCTTAAAAAGAACCCCCCTCAGCAGTCTCCCCACACTCACACCAAATTCCACTGCAAATTCCACTGGGCAGTGACTGGAAAGTGTCCAGCAGCATATGGAGTGGAGCCACTCGGCCGGCCTAGAGCTGTTGAAGAGACACCCCC
>JAOEHY010008826.1:31715-42010 GCA_025447955.1 Psilopsiagon aurifrons
CCACCTCTGTTTACATGCAGGTTTGATCATGCTGTATGTGTTCTTCAGAAGAGGGAGAGGGGGATGTGAACTGAGTTGCAGCTGGTTGCATCACCAGGGAACATCTTGGGGAGACAAGTTGCAGCAAAGAAGGTTTTGTGGGGAGTAGTTGCAATGCTGTGGTCAGAAGTCAGCTGCTTTATGGTATTCAAATGTCTGTGCAGATTTAAACACGCAGCAGCAAGGTTTGGATCACAAAAAAAGGATTCTCTGTGCCATGAACATGCTGATAAACACGTTAACCTAAGGCACAAGAAAAGCTGTTCTTGGGCCCAGGATGTTTGGGTGCATTTGTGCAGGCAGCTAGAATTACTTCTCAATATAACTTGAAAATGTGGATATTGGGACTCATTTAAAGTGTAGAAATCCAATGAAGTACCTTGTGATGAGCATAAATGTGACTGGTTTGTGGTGCTGATGGGCTGTAAATGGCTGGCTGCTGCAAAGTAGTTCCAGGAGCAGGGGCAATAAAAACCTTTTAACCTAAAGTGCATTTTAATGAATGTTTTCTGATAACTTTTCTTCTAGGGGAAATTCAGTGGAGACATTCCAGTGATTTTGGAGCTAATTATACTGTGCTGACTCCTGTGTCAGTGATTCCAGATGTGGATAGTGATGGAATTCAGGACCTGATAATCTTTATTGCTGCAGGAGATAAGGTATGTCACTGAAGCTGTGATAAGCCCAGTGGCTGGACCACAGGGTACGGCAGGAATGCTGTTTATTTCAGTCTTGTAGTCTAAGAGGAAGTTTCCAGAGGCCTCTGCTTTCTGTGGGTTTGGGACAGGACACCCTGCAGAGATGAATCCAGACACTCCAATATCGATGCAAGTGGTTTACAGTTAAAAAATTAAGAAACAAGGAAAAAAGCTGGCCAGGAATCCCTGCCTTTTCTCAGTGTGCTCTCCACTGCATGTTACTGGGCTGTGTGTGGAGTGAACCTAGGCTGGATGAGCTTGCAGTTTTCTGGGACTCTGTTCAGAGAAGTGGAAGTGAACAAACCCTGACAGGTTTGGCTCTATAGATCAAAGCACAGCTGACAGCCAGTGCTGTTGTACCACCCCTGCCCTTTTCTGACACCTTATGCTCAGCCTGTGGTCTGTTTTGCACAGCCCTCTTCCTAGTGTCACTGTGCTGGTTACTTCTAACTTGGGTCAGTAAAAGAGCTGCCAGTTGTGTTACCTCCATATTTCCCATTTCTTAGAGGGGGAAATATATCTAATAATGTTTCGTATGCTAAAACATCTTCATCTATGACCGAGTGGTACAGCATCACCTGCATGTGCAATCTGTCCTGTTTAAAGCATACAAAAGTTACGGTTCCCTGCAGGTCTGATGGGAGGAGTGGGAACTCCATGTCCTCATACAAGAGTCCTCCATAAGCAAATAAGGTTTTGCTATTCAAGGCATTGTTTTTGCCAGAGTCATCAGAAATTCCATCCTCTCGACTCCTATGGTTCACTTCTGTTTTCTTCCCTCCTTGTTTTTGCTATCCCAGTTCTCTCAAGACTTCTTTTTATTTTATTAATCTTTGGTGGCCCAGAAAGGTTTGAATGTAGTCTCTGTTCTGCAAACTGCCTTTTGATTTGTTTTTCAGTTAACCTCTCTATCTATCTTGGTACAAGATCCCTTCCTCCTCCTTACTTGGCAAGCACTCTGTCAGCTTAAGTAAAAATATGTTCTTTTTTGAGAAATCATGCAAAATGTAGGGAACTTGACTGGGGCTCTGCAGCTTGGAAAAAGCAGCCTTGTCGGAAGGCAGATTCAGAATATAAGTAAATTAGTTTTGTTGCTAAGAGGGGCTGAAGCTGAACATTACTTTATACTGCTCTTCCCTGACATGGCAGAGCTTTGAAAGGTGTGCAGAGAAGGGTCTGTGTGCAGGGGGTTTAGATGGCAGCTGTTTCTGAGAGGCTTATTGACCTCTAGCTGCTGCAAGCTTCAACACTAACCTGTCCAGGAGCATACAAGATTTTTTCAGGATACACTGCCTGTAACAGCACATAGAGGTGTTAAGCAAAGCAGTGGGTAAAGTGGTGTGTAGTTGCTCTTGCTGTATGAATACCTTTGGCTGTTGCTGTCCTGGGGCAGCTGCTGAGCTAGGGCTTGTGAGTAAAGGTGAAGCTGATCTACAAGAGCTGGTATGTGTCTCCTCCCAGTGCAGGAGGCTAGGAACAGCTGGTAGATGTGTTGCTCTCCCTCTCCAGCTGTGACTTTCATTCTCCCCAGCAAATTGTTCCTTATTTACCTGCCAGTCTCCCCTGATACACTTCCAGAGCAGCAGATCTTCTTCTCTTTTCCATCCCTCCCTCTCAAGGAACAGAGAAAGATTCCTGCCTGACTCAGCATCTCTGAACGATGCTGTTTCTTCGGGTCTGATGTTTCTCTTTTCCCTAGTGTGTATTTCTCTCCCCAGACCATGGCTGTTGCCCAGACATTTGAATCTGATCCTCAATTTAGCCTTAATTCTCATGGGTCAAATATTTTTAGTGGATTCTGTTATCCTGTTAAAAGGATATAAAGAAACATGTCAGCTCTTTTATCCCCTTAGACTCATGTCAACCTTAGGAGGAGTAAATTAGGGCACTTAAAATATTCAGCAGAACTACCATGTGAAGCCAGGTTTCCCCTGTGTCCATATGCTGGTATGTTTCTGCCTTTAGGTCCTCTCCATTATTGTCACTGTTCAGTAGGCTTGAATAGTTCTTTGCTGTCCTCAGCAGAGCTGGGACTTGCTGCTGGATGGTCCCAGCCTGCAGAGGAGGTGGTTGGCAGAGGTAGTAAAATCTCAGGGCAAGGGGATGTGCTGAAAGTGGCTTCCAAACTTGAAAAAGGGATCATCTAACTCATGCCCACCTTCAAAACCTCCATCCCAGCCTCTGCTGCTCCCATTCAGCTGCTATTCAGTACCAGCTGCTCAGAAGCTTTGTGAAATACTAAAGTTTGAGCATTAGCAGTGCTGTAGCCTTTTCTGTAATCTTTAACCTCTTGTATTTTTTATCCCTTCCCTGTGTAGATTAAGACCTTCATCCATTCAGGAAAAAATGGCAAACAGATCGGCTCCACTGGAAGCCTGACTGTGGATGGGAAACCTCGTTATATCAGGCTGAAACTGGTCTCCTCCTCCTACTTTCTTTTCTATACAGGTACAGTTCTGTTTGTGAATTCAGTCTGAAAGAGTAATCATAGCTGTGAAATGGGGATTCCTAAACAGTTGTCTGAAAGAGTGTTTTGCATTCTTAAAAGCTGTGTTGTGCTTTCACCTAGCAAAAGAGCTGTTCAAAGCCAAGAGAAGAGGTGGCTTCTGCTTAAGCTAACATTTGCTACCCACTGTAGTAATTTGATTTGAAAAAATGTTGAGACTGTAAGGTTTAAGTAGTCATTTATAGCAAATGATTACTGTGGAACACTTGGATTATGAGCAGATAAGATGTTAAAAGCATTCAAATGCAGGCTTAAGTCTCAGAATACCATTACAACTCTATGATGCAAGTCCTAAAAATGCAGTTGATCTGCCAGATCTGGAAAACCGTAGAGTTCAGAGCAAGGGCAGGATGACTTATCTCCTTCATTCTTGCTTTTTTTTGCACAGAAAACTCTCTGTATGCATATTCCCTGAGAGATCTCTACAGTGCAACAACTGGGATGGAAATGAACCTTCCCAGCCTTCAGCAAGATCCTCAGTGGGAGAAGAACATTAACAGCACTACGCACCGCTTGTCCCTTCTCAGGTGTGAGGTTATTTTTGTTTGCTGGTGGAGTAGAGGGTACTGGTCTTCCTGACAAGATGGCTTTGTTCTTTCCTGGCTACATGGCTTTTGGACTAGGAGCACATCTGAAGCTCAGGGAGAGTGCTGGTGTTGATGGCTTGGTCAGGGTTTCACAGGAAAGGGGAGAAAGCAGGCTGGGGTTTCCTATTTGCATTTACTGTGCAGGGAGAAAAAAAGCCAAACCAAGCAGAAAAACAAAACCGTGCAATAAAGCCATCCACAGTCTGGAAAGCATAATCATCTCTGTGTCCTTGTTCAGCTTTGGGGACATCCGTTACCTGGCAAAAATTCCTGGTCAGTCACAGGAGAACATCCTGGTTGTAAACTCGGATATGGCTACGCTGATCAATGCACGCAATCTGCAGACTTTGTGGACCCTCAACGTGTCCCGTGTTGTGAGGTAGTGTTACCAGTGTGGGGTGGATGTGGCATTTCCAGGTTCCCTGCAACAGCAGGGTCCTGGCAGATACATTTCATTTGAAACGCAGGAGCCTGCTTATCTGGACCATACTTACTGTGTTGTGTGTCCTCTGCTACCAAATGTCAGGTGCTGCTTTGCAGTGGAGGCACCCAAAGCTTTGATTCTTCATTCTGTGCCTAGAACTGGGCTCAGGGTTGGAGTGATGTCAGGCTTACCTAATGTTGTGGCAGTCAAGTCTTCTACCAGGGAAGCTGTGGGGGGACAGAGACTGCTCTGAAAGAAGGTATGTCCAAGCTATCAGGGTGTGTTATGGTCTGTCCCTTCTCTTTCTCTCCCTTAGTGAGCCGCTGCTTGGTTACTACAAACCCAGTGTTCTTGGTATTGTCCTTGAGAGTGAAACTGGACCCAACACAAAGAAGGTTTGAAATCTCTTCCCTTTAACTTCACTTTTCTCTGCATCTCACAGCTCAAGCAGGCACTGAGTTGAGGGCAGCTGGTGAGGTGTTCCCTCTGTCTGGGTTTAGGAAGCTTTAGGCAGGGAAAGGTTCTCTTTCAACCGGTTATTGAAGCTGGCTCAGGCACTTTAATTCTTTTTTCAGCAAGAGGCTTCAATGAAAGAGCTTTGAACCCCTTGAAATAGCTACAAAATTTCGACTTTGCTCTAATGTGGCGTGCCCCAGCTCTCACAGCCCTGTGATGCTCAGCTTCAAGTATTTCATCAACTTCCCTTGTCTCAGATGCTTGTTCCCATAAACTGTGTGGGGTAGAGACAGCTGACTTAACTTCTCTCTTATGGCTTGTCAGAGCTCTTTCGTATGAGTTCCTTTTCTTTCTTCCCTGCTAGGTTATGGTTGTTGAGAGTGGATCTGGAACAGTCCAGTGGAACCTGAAGCTAAACTCAAGAGCAGAGAGCCCTGGGCCAGCCACACTTCCTACTGCTGATCACCGGTCCGCCTTCCTCATCTGGGGTGAATACCAGGAGCCAGGGAATGATACGGTGAGTAGTTCTGCTGAATGGTTGCTGTTCCAGGCTTTGGGACAGAATTGGGTGGAGCTTCTCCTAGTGTTACCATTTCCATTTGTCTGTGCCACTAACACTGCAGCCTCTGCACTGTGTGAGGGGGCTCTGACCAGCCTGGCCTGCTTCAAGCAGGCAGACCTCTCCATGTTGTCTGGTCTCTACTGAGCCCTCACAGTGTTCATAGCAATGTCCCTGCTAACAGCTGGCAGTGGCAGCAGCAGCTTTTGTCATCCTCAGCTTGGCTACCTAAAGTGGGTTAGTGGCTCTACAAGCAAAGTCACTGAATGCCCAGAGCCCTGCCTTGGTGTGGTACTGTAGGTGAGCCAAGAGGCTGCTGGCTTGGTACCTCTGGGGTTGCTGCTGTTTGGCCAGGAGCCTCTGGTGGCAGTACCACACACAGTGATCTCCCATAGCCACATGAATATCCTCTCTGCACCATGGCAGTCTCTGGCAGCCTCAATGCACAACTCAGCTGTGTCACAAACAGCTCTCTGGGGCAATGGCTGACAGCATTAGTGACAGGTTGTGTCTTGGAGGATGCCTGAGCACCAGCTGAGCTTCCTGTGCTCTCCTGCTAACTCAACCAGCCCTAAGGCAGAAATCTGTCTCCTGCTTGTGGCAGACAGGCCTGCTATTCACAGAGAGCTTGGGGTGGGGAGGAGAGCACTGAACAGCAAGCAGAATCACAGCGCTAGTTCTAGAGGTATCAGACAGGATAAGCTGGGCAGACATGGACAAGTAACTGGATGTATTCTGAGTATTAGCTGAGCCTGGTGCTGGTGGTGTCTCTGGGATAATTTATGGGTCCATGTCCTAATGGTGTCCTGTTGCAGAGATCCAGAGCTCCTCTCCAGAAGCTCTATCTTTTCCATCCCTCCTACACTAATGTCCTGTTGGAGCTCCGCAATAGCACAGACCAAATAATTGCATTCGATGGTAAGTCCCCTCCTTCCAGCCCTCCACTGAGGAGGCACGGAAGGACACTTCTGGTACCTCCTGTACTCTGGGTACGTGGTGTTGGGTCTGGTGGCCACTGAGCACAGAGACCTTAGGCTGGGCTTTCCCTCTGCGTTACAGCCCTGCTGTTCGAGCGGAGCCGTCACGCCTGCTATGTGCTGCTGCGGGGCCCTCAGCCCAGCGAGGAGCCGGGGATGGTGTCCCTGATGAAGCGTAAGCTGAAGGAGGATGTGTCCGGGAGCAGAGTGATCTGGCTGAGCCAGGTGGCTGTGGACAGTGAGCAGTACATCCGGGACCGCCTCTACAGGATGCGATTCCAGAGCCCAGTGTGAGCTGGCCGACGGAGGAGGAGAGGCTGCCCAGGGCCGGGTGATTCCGCGCTGCCTCTCCTCTGCAGCCGTGCTCTTGGCAAACCCAGATCACGGATTCAAACGGGAAGCTGCCTTTCTTCATCCACAAACCAAAGCATGGCTGGTGGGGAAGCACCCCCAGTGTCTGGGGATGCCCAGGCCATGGGGGCAGCTGCCAGTGCATCTGTCCTCAGAGCTGATGGGACTTCAGTGCTTGGTGAGCACTGAAGTGCCGTCAGCTCAGGGAAGAGGGCTTTCCTCTCAATTCTTCGGTGCCCGCAGAACTGTGCTGACTCAGCCTGTGTCTGGAGGAAAGCATGTGCTTGCTGGGGATGCCAGAGTTGATTATTTCTTGGGTGCTTGTGTGAGAAGTGGAGCTTCGGTGAGTGGTGTTAGGTGTCCTTTCTGAGTCAGCTCCCCTGGCATGGGAGAGGTGCTTCGCTGCAGGTTGGTTTGCGATCACCTTCTCCTGGATTTGGGCCCCTGCTTTGGTAGTCATGGGGTGTGCGTAGTGATAGACCCCAGCTGTGGCGAGGTGTCACCCAGGCCAGCAAAGTGCAGGTTAAACTGTCATTCTACTTAGAAAATGGCCTGTTCTCTGAAGAACAGCCCTACGTGCCCTACTCTGCAGTCACAAATCTACCTGTGTCTGTCTGATCTGCTGCTTCCTTTCCAGCCGGGCTGTGCAGTGTTGGTGACACAGAAAGGGAGCTGGTCTCTCACCTGATTAATGCATCAATGTTCTTCCCCAAATCTGATTATAACTGATACAGAAACCACCCTTAGCCCAGGCTGGCTGGTCCCTGCTGCTTCAGACCCCACCTCTCTTGCTGATTTTGAGGTGCCAGAGGATGCAGGACATTTTTTTCAGAGTAGAATTGCATGTTAACCTTTCCTGGGAGCTGGGCTTGCCACTCTTGGAGCCCTCTTCCCCAGTGGCAATGCCAGCTGCCCTGCAAGTACTCATTCAGCTTTGCTGAGGAGCCATGTACAAGCACTGTCCCCTCTGCCAGGAGGTGGGCAAGCTGTAAGACTGCACAGGGAAGCAACGCAAGTTCTGTTTGCAGCACAGCTCCAGAGGGAGCCCTGTGCCCTTGGAGTTGAAGTGATGCTGGGTGAGGATCTTTGGGTGCTGTTCTCTCTGTCCAGCCTGGTAGCCTGAGGGAGTAGGACAGGTTGCTGAGTAAAGGTGACATCTCCCCTGGAGACTTCTCTGGCTCAATGTCTTTGCTTTTCCTGGTGGGGTCCAGTGCGGAATGGGGAAACAACAGCCTGGAAGGAAAGGTTTGAATTGGCTGCGAAGTCCTGGAAAGCTGCAGTCACCACATCAGCTGCTCTGAGACATGAGCCCTTCAGCTCTCCCAGTCCTGCAGCAAAATGAGCTGCAGCATCAGTGGTCTGTCTGGACGCTCACCTCCTGCTTCCAGCTGGCCTAAAGGGTGGGTGCCCTGGCTCCCTCTGCCCCATGATCCGTATCTCAGGCAGTCAAGAGAGCCATGTGCGATGAGTGCTGCTGGCCTCTGCAGTCCTGGCTGTGCAAGAAGCTGGGGATGCTCCCTGAAGAGCACTCAGAACCTTCAGAGCACCCTGGACTCAAAGCAGTGGGTTTTCCATGTTTCTGTTTGTCCAGGCTGTTCCCTGGGGGAACCCGGGGGTGCAGGGATGCTTTCCTGTTGTGTCCCCTAGCTTAGGTTGCCTCTTTGCTTGGCAGAATAAAGACCTGAAGCGCAGCAACCCCACAGGTCCCTGTGCCAGCTTTGCAGGGATGATGGGGCTGTGCCAGTGCTGCACATCCCAGGTTGTGAGGGCTGGATTCAGCCTGTCCTTCAGGGGCAGCACAGGGAGCATGGCTGCGAGAGCCCCAGGCTGAGTGCAGTCTGATCTGAGTGTTGGATGCAGATTGTATCCCACTGAAATTCCCCTGGCAGGGAGCAAGGTGCCCGGGCTGTATGCTCACTGCAGTTAACGCTGCTGTGGCACTCTCCCTCCTCCCATCCCTAACCTGACCTGACCTTTCCATTGGCGCGTTGAATGTTGCTTCAGGAAGGATGGATTTTCGGCTTTAGTGGGGTTTTTCTGGCTTTAAGTTGTTCACTAATGTTTCCAGATTCTTTGGAAACGCAGATTTCCCTGTGACAGCTCAATTAAACACAGCAGTGCCAAACCAGCACCTTCTTAACAAAACAAGTCCTTTCTCCAGCTTGTTTCCCAGTGTAATTGTTTTTTTGCAGTGTTTAATGAATGACTTTGTGCCTTGATTCAATAACTCCGATGGGTGATGATGGCATATATCACTGTGTTATGTATTAGTGTGGTTTTTAACACTAAGACTGTTTGGTTTGGTTCTTTAACTTATTGCAAATTGTGCCCTATAGGACTTGGTCTAACCGACTGGTTTCAATAAATCCTCTTTTGCATTGTTTGTAAATGGTGCCCTGCTTTTGGTGAGGCAGCTGAGGTTATGCAACACTTGGGATGTTCTGGCAGCCCTTGGTGTGACTTCCTCAAGGCAGAAACCCCCTGTTTTGGGATGGATCCAGGTGTCCTGGTGATGCTTTGATGGCTGAGTTGGCTGTGGCTCTGCCCCAAGCTGCTGCCTGCTGCCCTGTCCCACTGCAGGTAGATGGGAGAAGGGACCATGCGGAAGGAAGCTGGAGTTAGATAACCGAGCTCAACCAGCCCATCCCTGCCTCCTGCCTGGGGCTCATGACCTGGTTTTACGCCCCTGCTGCAGTTCATCAGCATGAAAATCTCATGCCGGGGCTTGGCTTTGGATCAAGCTGGAGGGAGCTGCGTGGCAGGCGCTGTCTCCTGGAGCGTGGGACCATCTGTCACTGCCCAGTGGCTGCCAGCACCGAGCTCCATCCTGTGACCAAGGCTCCTGCAGCTTCCCCTGCACCAAGGTCCCTCTGTCTGACCCTGCACTGAGCCATGAAATCCCTCCTGCTCTGTGTCAGGGGCCCTAAGCTCTGTGGCAGGGAAGGATGCTGTGGTCTGAGCATTCCCAGCACCCTGCTGTTCCTTAGCCAGGGTGCTGGCTGGCACTGCTCTGTCCATTATGGGCTGGGGATGCCCAGCAGGGGCTGGGGTCTGAGGCTGAGCGCTGGCGGGCACCAGCCCCCCTCTCCTTTATATAACTGCCAGTGTTAATCCCACACAGCTGGGGCTCTTCTCCCAGGAAGAGAATAATCCTGACGGAGATCCTGGGCCTCTGCTCAGATTAATGGGCTGTGGGTAGGCAGAGAGGCTCAGCTGCCAGCCCACAGCGCCATCGCAGCCAGGTTTGCCGACCCCTGGCACCTCTGACCCCACATGAGAAGCCTTTTTGTCCACTCCACAGGCTGTACATGCATGCACCGGTGGCAGCAGGGTGACTGAGTGTCCCAAGTGCTGACTCAGCCATGCCAGGAGGGCAGTGAGGCTGCCGATGGGTCTGGTTTTGCCCCTTGGCACAAGCAGAGCTATGGTGGTGGGTGTGCCATGAGCACACATGAGTGGTACCCCCCCTGCCTGGGGTCTGCACCCTTGCTGGGCAAGGGGAGGGCTGCTTGCAGGCAGGGGAGGGTGTTGCTGCCAGCCCGTGGCAGGGGACAGGACACAACCCAGCCGGGTTGCCACCATGTGTGCCCCCACCCTGCAGCTGGTCACCCCTCCCGAAATCCATGGGAGCCATAGCTTTGCCCATGAGGGCTTTATTGTCTTGTACTGGGGGGGGGGGGGAGGCGGGTGCGGGGTCC
>JAOEHY010008827.1:0-28191 GCA_025447955.1 Psilopsiagon aurifrons
TGCCCCCCCAACACATTTCTACAGCTCCCTCCCCCGTAGATAGATATGTATGTACATACACATACGTGCGTGCGTGCCCGTGTGCGTATATAAATATACAGCGCATACATCTACCCATGTACTCCCTTCGTGTGTTTGGGAAGAGAAAAAGAAATACCAGGCACCTCTCTTTCTTTTGTTCCTCTTTCACACTCGCACACTTATGATTTAGTGCGGTCCCCGGTGCCCCAGCCGCTCCCCAGCCACTTGAGAGTCACTTGCCCACTTTCCCCAGCATTAACTTCCATCCTCCCTGCCCGAGGTGGTGGGGGAGAAGCCCCCTCCCCTTCCCCAGATACGTTTCGTAAGGAAGGGAGAGGAGGTGCGCCTCTCCCTTTATCTCTCGCGCTCTCTCCCAACTTTCATCCTCACCGAGGGGGAAAATCAAACCCCATCGCCAGCCTTCGCCGCCGCCGCTCCCTGCCCGGCTGGCGGATTAGCTCGGAACCCGCCGCTCCTTACCCCCCCAAAATCTCTCTCTTTTCTCCGTCTCTCGAGTAGTTCTGACAAATATGGTCCAGGGCTGCGGGCACCAGTGAGCATGCGCCCGCCGAGCCGGGGCTGGGGAAAGGGGAAACGGCCGTCGCCGCGGCGGCTCTTCCTCTCTCGCCCGCGCTGCCGCTGCGCCCCAGCTCCGGCAGCCGCCACTGGCCACCGGCCACCTTCGGCAGCCGTCACCCTCCCCAGAACCCCTGCCGCCGCCAGCGGCTCTGGCGGAGGTGCATCATCTTCCCTGATTTACTGCCGACGCCGAAGGAATAATAAGGAGACTTGTGCAGCAGACGCGCGCTATTTTGGGCGCCTTCAAAAATAATGCCTCGCACTTTCGGGGAAGAGGGACTGTGGTGCTGGGCATCGGCCGCCTCGCCAGGTGCTGCTGAGGCCGGAGAGTGGGCCCCGTCCTCTCCGTGAACCGGACCAGAGGCAGCGGTGGGACAGTTCCTCCCCGGCGGCGGGAGCGGGGCGCTGGCGGGAGGGTGCTGCCAGCCCCGCTTCCAGTGAGGAATCACCGGGGCAGGTCCGCGGCCGAGCCGTCCGCAACCGGGACGTCCCAGAAACGCGGGGTTCCTCATCATGGTCCTTAGGATGGGCCTCGTCTCGTTTAAAACCTAGCCTGCTACCACGCTAAAAGTAGTTTCTGATGTGCCACCTGCCTGGATTGTCTCCATCGTTGCCCTGCATTACCAAAGAAAAATACGGAAATACCACCTACAGCATTTATTTTCTGTCACTTGTTGCTCAGAAAACAGTAAAAACTATAAGGCCCCCCTTATTTCATGGGATTGGCCTGGGTGGACTTCTTTCACCTGCAAGGAGGTCAGTTATGCAAAAGAACTCTAAGCAAAATAGACCTATTTTGGCCTAACTATGAGGCCTAACTATATCCTTAAGGCAAAAAATGGCAAAGTGAATTTTGAATTTTCAATAGTCTGGCTTATTATTATATATCTCTTAAAATAACTCAAATCTCTATATATGTTTTGTTAATCCCAGTCATGATCAGTGTCCAAGCTTTCTCTTTACTACGATGGAAATACTAATGAATACTAATAAATATCCAGGAATGAGTATCAGCATTAAATATCAATAGAAATAAGTACATAACAGAAGTGCTCACCTACAAAACCAGACTCACTAAAAAGATAGTTTATACAAGACCAAATGCAATCTTTTCGCTACTGATGATATGTATTCTATTATAGTAGTATCCCATGATGGGGGCAGCATCGCATTGGACACAGGCTAGAGGTGCTCCTCTGAAGAGAATTCTGAGTCTCAGCTTCTGTTCAGTAAAGCATTTACTTCAGAATGTGTATTAAAATATTTAAGAATGACACTTGGCAGCTCTCCTCCCTCCATGCTGAAACAATTCAGACTTGATTTCACTTAGACTTTTACCATATTATCTTGAGAGTTTCTATTTATTTAAATCCATTTTTCCTCAGAACAGTAAAATGGGGCTCACCCCTAAGTGTTTGCAGGATTGGTGCCTAGGCACAATAAATGGTAGTTGTTTTACGATGATCATTTCTCACACAGCTTCAGCTCACATGGCATATCATATAGGCTGCAGTTTTTGTCAATGAACATATGTTCATTAGAAACTAATTACAGAAAACAGTAGTAACCTAATTGTAATGATTAGTGATAACAAATTTAAGCTCTTCTAAAACACACATGCAAAATATAGTAAAGGATGAGAAAATTCTTGCTTTCCACCAGTGAACTCTGAGCTGAGGAAATTCATGGGTTAGAAACAAAGAATAAGCTGTAACTGAAGCCATTCAGCTCTTTTCTGAAAATTATTTCCCAATGTTATTGAAATGGTTTTATGCAGATAGTTGCCAAATAACTAGATTATACTATTGTAGCCTTAAATTAGCTGGGCTCTGCAGGAGACTGTTAAGGAATGATATAATTTGGTAGTATTTAAAACTCTTTAGGATGCTCGACCTGTACTAATTATTTCTCCAGATGACACTGAGGTTTTGGGGGAGGGTGTACCATGCACTGTTATGAAGAGACATTTCTAAGAATACAAATAATGAGTTATCTGCAGTTATTTTATTTATGCTTGAAAGACTTTGTCCCTTTTCCTTTGAAAATCTTCAAGGGAAATGTAGAACTTGTAAAACCCTTTTATAATATAATCCATCTAACCTACTTGCAGAAGTCATAGGAGTGTAACCCCTTAAAGAAGATGAATACACAGGTGAGAAAGCTTCTTGAAGGATATACATTAGAAGTCAGAACTGAAACCAAGTACCTGAACTTGGGTATTGCTGCCTTGTTGGATCAGTAGTTTCAAATGGATAGTCCTTTGGTTAAAGTAACCTAGGAAATTAATAAAGGTACCTTCTGTTCTCTTCTTCGATCTTTACCTTAATTATATTGTGGCAGCTCATGATGTATAATAAGCCCATTATTTTGTCAATAAAATTTATCATGTAAATTGAAATTTATCATGTAGATTGAAAGTTATTAAAATATGCTCTTTAAACATTAGTTCTGTTGTCATTTTATTTAATGCTAGACTTCCATCTGTATTCCGAAGATGGAGAATTTTGAACACTTGTTTTCTATAAGTATGGCGTTTAATATGATTTTGGCAGTATGTTTAATGACAGATTTTGGCATAGCTAAATTTGATCTCTAAGTATTCTTGTAAGTCACTGAATAGGTATTTGTACTGTAGCCAGACACTGGTTATTTTTCTGAGAGCATGTGCATGAACATCCATATACGTGGCTTCCAAATCCCAATTACTTAGCACTTCTTGCTTTCTGCAGTACAAATTAAGATGCCTTAAAGATGGCCTTATTTCTCAAACATAGGCTGCACATAACATTTTATCACCCTTCTAGCCACCTGTGCAGCAAATTATATGACCTTTCTCACCAGTGACAGGCACCAGTCTGCCACTTGATTCTTCCCGAAGCCAAGCCAGGGGGACAGGAAAGAGGGCTTGAGGCAAAAAAAAAAAAAACCCACACTGGCAAAAAAAATGTTGCATATGTTATGTTGTATATAAAACTCTAAGACAGGAAAAAAGAGGTGTAAAACATTAAGAAACTGGGGATGAGAAGAGATGGTGTATGCGCTTGTCTAGTAAGAAAGACAGGCAACTTGCAGTCTATGGTGATTCCAGTTCCTCTCAACAGTGCTCTTACCTCTCCAGGGAACTTAATGTTTATGTAGATGTGAAGAAATAGCAACCGAGTCATTTTCAATAGAACTGACTGGGTTTTGCCATTAAGCCCACAATAATTATCAAAGTTGATTCAGATGCCATGCTGAACTGGAGAGCCGGTATTATTTCCTAGCTCTGAAATTTGAATATGTGCCCTGACCACAACTCAGCTCCATACCAGAGTGAGACACGGGTATGTAGCAGTCTTTTTTCCTGGGAGGGAAGCTTGAGCCTGAGTACTTCAAAGAAACTGCAGTGTTTTCCAGGAAGATTTCAGCCCAATATGCACCTGAATGCTCTCTAGCTGCAGCCTTGGAGAGTTTGTTTCTAGAGACCGAGAGTTTTGAGACATTGTGAAGTAGGTATTTCAAAGATTCCATCAAAGTTGCAAGACTACAAAGGATTCCAGAGGTGGTCTTCATCCTGAAGAAATTCAAATAAATAACCAGTTACCGGATTGTCATCCAGTGTAAAGTGAATCCAGAGCCATATTGCATATGAAAAGTTCGGGGAGAATTGGACTAGAATAATGAGGTATAAAAGCAAAGTCATTTGTGAGAGTGGGTCAAATGCAAATTGAGACTTTTATTGGGGATATTGATGAGGACTCTTTTGCCAGGAGAGGATTGAAATCGGAAGCTTGGACATGTGGGTCAGGCATTAGGGAACAGCTTGGAGCACTGGCAAACTCTTGAGTTAGTTGAAGGAAGCAGGAGATGGCACTGTTTCAAGCAGTAGGAAGGAGGAGTACAAAGGTACAGCAGAGGCTGCAAACTGGAAGGGATGATAGAGCAAAAAAAATGGGCAAGAATAAAGGTCCTGTGGGAGGGTGAGGAGTACTAAGAGACACTTACCACAGAGAAGGACAAATGGTGTGGAAAGGGGCAAAGAGAGTGTGAGTGGGCAAGGAAGGAAAGGGGGAACAAGGGAGGGAACCTGCATCAGGAAAAGCTCCAACAGTAGGGATTTACAGTCTTTAAAAACGGAGTTTAATAGATCAAGTTTGAAGAAGTAGTAATGAGAAATATCTTGATTATGGGTGGGGGAGAAGGCAACCACCCCAGGGCTCTTTTTGACATAGACCTCTATTCCTGCATGCTCTTATCTAAAGAGTGTGGGCACATTCTGCATATAAGGGCCATTATCATCTCCCTTAGCAAAAGGCTTCAGCTCCAACCATGCGTAAGATTACAACGGCCTTGCAGGAGAGCGTTACATTGGAAAGCCTGTTCAAGCTGGATACTCCAGACCTGTCATCCAAAAAGCTGGTAGTCACTCTCAGAGCTAAGGCTGTATTTTTAAATAAGCACAAAGAAGGCAGATTGATGAGGCAGCATAGGAACAAACATCACTCTTGGGAACAGAAGCTGAATGAGAAAGGGTTGCAGCCTGCACTCCTTTTGTGGAAAATAATTCTGTTGAAATGCAACAAATGAAGGGGTTATTTTAATAATTGTTGGTAGAATTTCTAGATCCATAACTGTTGCTGAAAATATCTGGAAGTGAATAAATAGCTCACCCTGTGGGTCTGATTGGACAGCAAAGCCTGGCAGCAAAGGGAAAGGAGGAGGAAGTCCCATCCAAGGTCCTTAAGACACAATGGCAGAATGAGAACTTGCTCTAACTTGCTCTCCCTGGAGAGCAATAGAACAGTTTTTAGAGCAACATGTGTCAGACTTAGTGACTCACAGCCACATGTGGACATTCCTCATAAAATATGAATTGATGAAGCAGTAGATGAAGAGGAAAAAATCCTAAATATTGCTTGTGCTTGACGTAAGATCAGATAACTCAAAGTATGCATGTGGGCTCTCTTTATTTTCAGTCTTTTTTATCTAATAGTGTCCTTCAACAAGTAAATAAACACCTTTGTTTCGAAAAGGCATTGATGATATAAGACAGATGATTGCATATAACAGGCAATACACACTTGAAGTATGTGGGATAACACACAGGTTTACTCCGAGCAATCAGATTTCTCCTTGAATTAGCTAATGCAAAAGTCTGATGACAATGGTTAAAGGCAGTAGAAAGAAAACAGAAATGCACTGAGGCTGTAGCAAATACTGAACAAAGTTTTTTTGGACATTGATAAGAGTTTTTCCTTACCTGAGAATTAAGAATTAGGGTTGCAGGTATCCTCTAGGCCTACCAAATGTGAATGCAACTAAAACAATAGAGAAAGCTTTTCCTGTTTGCTGTTAGGCCCAACATCTCTTGTAGATCAAGAAGAAGTGCATCCTTCATAACATTTTTCCAATGACATTGTGTCACATGGACATGCAGCAATAGCATTCCCTTCTTTGACAAGCAACAGAGAATTTTAATGGGCCCTGGTTCTGAGACTGACAACAAATGGATTATTCAGAATCGGAGAAAATTATAATCTGTTGCTGCCAATCCTGAGTCATGAGGCCTTGTGGATCCAACTCTTACAGCTCCTGGGTTTGAATAGTGAGCGTTGTGGCTCTATACCTGCTATCATGGATTGATACATCTGAATATAAGTAGTAGCTTGAGTAAGTAAAAGGGAATTCTCTTTCTGGACTTTTATGATATGTACTAAGGCCTCATGCTAAGAAATCAATCTACCAAAATCTCATTTATTATTGGGAAAATAATGATGAGTGTGAACTAATATTCTTAGAAAAATAATTATGCACAATAATAACAGGTGGGAGTACCTGCTTGCTACAGATTGCAAGGTTCGACAAACATGTTTTAATGGAGAACCTCTGTCTTCTGGCTACCACAACAAAGCAGGCAGGATATTCTTTTTGCTTTGAGTTCAGAACTGTATATGTTAGTAATCTGTGCAGGCTGATGCCTGTTCATGGAAGAATCTACTCATGTTGGTTTACATTTACAGTTTCTCACAACATAATTTAATATCAGTATCCAGTGATAACAGAGCTGATGCATACTCTGAAGCATTCAAGAGTAACTGAACTTCAGAAAAAATACTTTTGCTGAAACTAGTTCATTTTCATATGCTCCAAGGCAAACTTCATATAACACTTTACATCGAGTCCTCCTAGCTTCTTACCCACCCAGGGAATTTTTTGCTAACTGAAAATCCTCTGTGCCTTAAGAAAGAAGATGATGTGGCATGGGAACATGAGCCATATAATCATTATAGTACTGTGCTGGGAAGCATATCTACCCTATTTTACCTAACTTGCAAATATTTAAACTGGCAAAATTCAGTTAAAATTGAAGGGCTTTTAGATTTGCAGTGCACAAATACTTCATTCGAGGGTGTTGGCAAGTTCCCAAGGAACATTTAAATCTTGTGAGTATCCAAGAAAGCACAGAAGAACTTTGAGATCACTGGCTAAAAATCAATGATGTACTACTGGTTTGGCTCCAAAGAGAAAGTGTCTTCCACTCTTACCACTCACCTGGGCAAACATGGATGTAACTGATAATTCCAGAAATATTTAATAATTCTGAAAGCACCATGTATATTCTTTAATCACAAAGATAATCACAGTGATGATGAAGTGCAAGGATACTGTTACAAAGCTCATCTAGGGGCTAACTTCTGGCATCTCTCTTACATGCTGAGCTTGGAGCTAAGGCTTTCTGTAAAGTCAATAGTGTGAAGAACATTCCTTAGAGTAGGATTTAAACATATACTTTAAGAGCTTATTGGTTTTAATTACCTATACAGTGAATTCATATACTTAGAATCATAGAATCACAGAATAGTCAGGGTTGGAAAGGACCTTAAGATTATCTAGTTCCAACCCCCCTACATGCTTAACATTATAGACTCCATGAACATCTGAACAGCAGTTATCAGTCCAGAAACTTTTGTAAAAACTGTCTTCTACATAATGATGACGGATGATCTCTTTCCATTCATAATATTTCTGACTTCACCTGTCTCGAATGACACAGCTCTGAGTATCAGTCCAATGAAAAAGAGACATTACCTAAATATATCTGGATGAGCAAAAGTGTATTCTATATATACATTTATTTATATTAAAATACTTACCTTTGACAAGTAACAGGGTTGCTCTTCTGTATAGAATGTAAGCCAAGTTTCAGCTGGAAACAAATAATTGAGTTATATAAGCACACATAAAAATAGACTGACCCACATCAGTAATAACAAAATCACATTATAATAAAATGGTATTTGTTGTATAATTTCCTGAAGGCAGAAAGCACCTATATAAACGGACTTAAATAAAGAAAGACATGTAATATTTGGTCTATATTAGGCACCCATGAAGCTCTGCAATAGGATGTTTTACATGCATGTGAACCAACACATGAATGGTTTGTCTTCCTGGTACAATGCTGTTTGCAGGGAAGACACTTGGTTCTGAGTATCATGATCTGCATTCATACCAGAAGGTTGATGTAAGATGACATAGTCTGAGAAGAATAAGCCACATACAAAAAATATTAAGTAAAATTAAGATTATTTCATTTCTGGAATAGGCCACAGTACTACACAATTTTGTTTACGTTACTCCAACCGATCAGAATAGGGCTCTGGTGAACACAATTCTGCACACATCAGGGAATCTGCAGCTGCAGATTTGAATAGGATAGATTATATAAACTTACTGCACATGCTGCTTCTCCTGCTGTAATAACTAATATGTCAAGACATGCTTATAGAAACAGACACATGTATATGTTCATCACAGACAAGGTAGGTGCTCAGCTGGAATTCAAACCAGTGCGTATTTAAAACTACTGTCACCACTCCTCTCTTGCACAGTTTTCAAATTCACAAGCATAAATTCCAAATAATGTAAATTGTAGTTCTCTTCAAAGCTAACAGCTGGAAGTATAACATGGTAATTGTGAATATTTAATACTTCACAATACTCACAGCAATATCTGTTTTTACCAAGCAATATCTGTTCCTAATCCAACAGACTGTGTTCAATATGAACACCTTTCTTTAACTGTAGCTACCATTACTGGTGCTCCAAGGCAACCTGCGAATACTTAAAGGTTAGTTAACCCAGAATTAGTTTTCCTCACAGTAAGATGATCATGTACTCCAAAATAATGGATATATCCTTATCAATTTCTATTTAAAATTCTAAATTTTATTGTCTATAATATTTTTTTAAAAAAATTGGCAGGAATTCATTCATAACAGAGACTTTTTCTTATTAGTATTCTAATAGGTGAAAAGTAAATGTTGGTAGAAGCTAAGCATGGAGAATTTCAGCCTAATGTATGTATGTAAGGAATGGCTGAAAATAGGGCATTAGAAGGAAACCCACTTCTATCCTTGTTGCACTTGCCTGCTCGTAGCTCTAATACAGAGGTTATAATATAAGGGGGAGTGTTTCTGCAGCATAGATCTGGTTGCTTAACCAGTAAGATACAAATCTAATAGTTCAAGTACAGCATAGAAAGGGAAAAAAAATCCTGTTTGTTTTGTTTTGTTTTGTTTTCCACTGGTTAGTCTCTCTGCCTCAACACAAATGTAAAAGTAGCCACCTGAGGAAAATTTAGGCTCCAGTTGCCACCTGAGCTTAGCTGAAAGATAGCTCAATTTTGGCGCACATTAACTCAAACATATTTCAGCTGACTCTGTCAATAAGAGCAAAAACTAGTTGTTCTCCATGACATAGAGCCCAGTTCTCCGAAAACTAATCAAGACTACAAGGTCATCTTGCACTGGTTGTTGAAGGACCATCAAAATAATTTATTTTTTTTTTAGCCTTTGTTCCAACATAGACTGAATTAAAGAAGAAACGTATTGCAGAAATTTGCAGTAGATCAAGATCACTAGAATATACAGTAGATCAAGTCTGCATCATAACTGATGAACTCTCCAGTTAGCACATATGACCAGGTAGTTTCAATATCTCAGGAAATCATGCAGATTTCTCAGGTGCTTAGTGGGCCAGATAGCAATGCTGATATTTTGAAATAAGGGCAACAATATAGACATGAGGGCACCAATCCCTCAAACAATGTAATCGCCTCATTCTGTAAACACCTGTGTGAGATTGCAATAGCATGATCATTATGTATGGTTTTGAAATGAGGCAAAATAATAAATTGGAAGATAAAATGTACTTCTAAAACCCACTCAGCGACTGGTCAAACAAAAGCCCACATCAATAGGACGTTAATTCCTAGTGAAAAGTGGGCCCAAAAACCTTTAGACCATTTTAAAAATTTTGCCTGTGTCTAAAAAAATCTAATGTTTCTGGAGTCAAAACCTCATGAGTTTAGTGGATCTTGTGTTTATACATTGGAACTTCAGAATGTGAAAATACCACTAACATTATGAATGCTAAGAAAAACAAATAATAATTGCTGTGTTTTACATATGCTTAGCGTTAGGAAAGACTGATCTATGTGACCAAAAGTGAGCCATGTAACTTAAAGCAACTAAACAAAGTGACAGTGGTAATTATACCAAACTGCTGAGTGCAGCCCTCTCTGCAAACTGCAGTGAGCATTATAGATTCATCTGATCTTACATACATCTTTTCTATTGGACTCAAGGGCTTTGCAAAGTCTCAACTTAAAACTTTCTAAAAGGTGCTATGACAGCCCAGGGAACTGAACTTCCAGTGACTTTGCACAACTGTGCAGCATGTGAGAACAGCTGAGGTTCACTCGAATCTGGAATGCACGGCTGGGAGATTTCCGTAGTTCCAGCAACAGCTCCCATTCCTGCTCATCCACCCCAGTCACTCCAATCCCATAACTGAAGAATTCATGTAGACTTAGATGGCAAGTTTAAGACGTCTCTGTCATCCCCATATAAAAGCCTCTGTGAGCTACAAACATTAGGGGAAATAAGTAACTCCTTCAAAGATTTACCTTTCTGACTTCTTAGCCTAGCTTTTGACTGCAGTTCATCTGCTATGTAATGATTCCCAGCAAGCAGAGTCACAAAGAAAGCAGTTTTCAATAAACCAGTTGACAAGAATCACTGCTTCTTGACAAAATCGAACATCTCCCGTGCCCTTCTGGCAATCCAAACTCATCCTGAATTGACTGTGAGGATATGAATCACTTGGTCTTTACCAGCAAGAAAAAAAGGAGTAAAGTCTTAACGGCCCCAGATCCAAGGTACAGGAAGACTTGGTGCTCTTGGACTCAGCAGAGCTTGAGCAGTGAGCTCTTCCTGGTAAGCCTCCAGCCAGCTCTCCACTGCTACCATAGTAAAAGGCGTGTGACAGTCATGCAGGACATGTAATAATATCCATTGGATGTGGGAGTCATTAGCTTCTGTGAAAATCTGGATTATATTGTCCAGGTATCTTGATTTAAAAAAGTGAAAGTCATACTGAGTCTTGACAAGTAGCTTAAAAATTAGCAGTTCTGATCCTCAAAGTGAAAAAATATTTCACTTTTTCAATACGAAAATTTTTCATTCCTATGTATAACAGACAGGAGTACAAACTTACCATTATTGTGCATGTAGGTATTATGTGTATAAGAGTACATAACATTGTTTTACTATATACTATATATACTGTAATTTTGCAGACTGTTGGAAAGTGGGCCTTAGGCTTGAGTAGTTCTGTGTAAATGGTAATATGTATTCGGAAGAACATTTTGTATGCATACATTTTTGTTTGAATATTCTTAATCTTTATAAATACACTGCTTGAAGTTGCTTTGAGGTTTGGCACCTTGGAAATTATTCTAATGGAGACAATTAATACACAGTGCTTGTAATTGTATATATTTTTCTTGTATCTGATAGCACAATCTGTACTGAAGATGTCCCAAAATTTCACACTTTAAGACACCTCTTTTAGTTACTTAAAACTTTGCCAAATGGTCTTTAGACAGAGAAAATTCTTATTAGATGCTTTTCGTTATCCTGATAATTTTATTGTTTCTCAATTTACATATAAAATAATGTAAGCCTTTATGAGAGTGGGGCTAGACAAAAAATGCATTATGTTGCCCATGTTGAAAATGTACGGTTTTACTTTTGAAGTTTTACTTAACTCGCTGAAGTAAAAAATATCATATTTGACAGGCATGGAGGGGCTTTATGCTAGTGAAACATTCCAGTGGCATTTAGAAGTTAGAGTTTGCATACACAGAGAAAGAAGTGGAAGGAGCATGATGATCTAGGGTGGGACCATGAAGTGCCATGTTTAGATGCAGGAGATGGGGACTGGGAGCTTGTGTGGAAGTTAAGTTTTAGAGGATGACAAACAACCAAGGTGGAAAAAGGAAGAGAATTGAGGTTAGTTGAGCAAAGGGACCAGGACAAATATGTGAAGTGAATTTGATGAGGGTTTCAGGGAATGGGATTGAAAACGAACACCAGCTAAATCGGGGATTGGGTAGTGCAAGAGGCTAAGTGGTAGTTTGGGAGAGGGTTTGTGGTTAAACTGAGTTATTTGGGTAGGTAAGAAGACATGAATGTAAAAGGCATAAAGAGGACTGTGAGTAAGAGTCAAACAAAACATTAAAACAATGTTTTAAAGGTGCAAGGGAAAGTTAAATGCAAGCTTTTAACACATAGGAAATGTCAACATTGATACTGCTTTTGAAACTCTAATTTGAACCCTTGGGCACAAGCATGATTTCAAACTATTATGGCATGATGATAGACTATTTCTGCTACAGAAAGCCAGCCTTACTCATGGAACCCCATTATAGGAAATCTCCTCTGGGTTTCCACAAGGTCATAAATTGAAGATTACAAAGCTTCTGCTTCATTGACTCTGGCAGTTAGAAGGTGTGAAATACATTAAGCAATGGATAGCTAGAAGGAAAGCCACCTGCATGGAGACGCTAAAAATTTGGTTCCTGCTTTGCCACTGACAGTTCTCATGATACTAAGCAAGTAAATTTAACCTAACTTCCCCAGATGGTCACTAATTACACATTTTCAGCCAGCTACCCAGAGATCTGAGATCCAGTTTGAAGTGGTGTTGGCTAGTCATATCTGAATTCTCCTGGAGCAACACTGCAGACATAAGGACTTGAAAAGGCATGTCTGTGGCACCTTAGATTCTGAATATTACAAAACAGTTTAAGTTCTCACTTTCCCAGTGTATGGCAGTTAAGGTTTCTTACCTCAAACTGTTCCTCAGGTCCATGTGTCACTCCAAATAGAGAATCATAGAAAATCATAGAATCACAGAATGGTTGGCTTGGAATGGACCTTAAGATCATCTAGTTCCAGCCTCCCTGCCATGGGCAGGGACACCTCACACTAGACCATGTCTCCCAAGGCTCTGTCCAACCTGGCCTTGAACACTGCCAGGGATGGAGCATTTGCCACTTCTTTGGGCAACCTGACCCAGTGCCTCACCACCCTCACAGTAAAGAACTTCTTCCTTATATGTAACCTGAACTTCCCCTGTTAAAATCTGAACCCATTTGGCCTTGTCCTGTTACTACAGTCCCTGATAAAGAGCCCTTCTCCGGCATCCTTTTAGGCCCCCTTCAGATACTGGAAGGCTGCTACGAGGTCTCCAAACAGTCCTCTCTTCTCCAGGCTGAACAGCCTCAGCTTTCTCAGCCTATGCTCATACAGGAGTTGAAGCCCCGTTATCATCCTTGTGGCCCTCCTCTGGACTTGCTTCAACAATTCCATGTCCTTATGTTGGGGACACATTGCATTTGGAAATGTAATTTAATTTGGTTATTCCACAATTGATGTGAAGTTGAACACCTCAATAAAAAACTTTTATTTATGCAAAACTACATGGATTTGTTTGTTTCATCTTGAACATTTAGTTCAATCCTACAGGGATTTTGGCACTTTTTCTATTAGCTTATGATTCATCTCATGCAAGGGGTCAACTAGATTCGTGAATTAAATACATAAGGAGAAAAAAACAATGGCTCTGGAATAAGAAAACCATTGTACTTTGCATTTACTGAAATAAAACCTATATGGTTAAGCTTTGTAACTAAAATAGAACCTCAAATTTTGGATAGAAACCAAAGTACAGTTTGGAGTTACAGTAAAATATCATGTAGACAAATTAATTTCAGTGGAACAATAGTCTGAAGTGTTGCATTCATTTCATTTTCAAACTCAGGAAACCCAGACTGTGATTCTTTTATACCCAAGTAGAGTTCATTAAATGACAGCTAATGTAGGAAGATACAAAGCCAAAAACCTGGGATAGAAAAGGAACATTTTTTGTAGTAATGTGGGAGGGTGAAGCTCAAGAGTGTTTTATATCTTTTAATGACTCAGGTATTACATACTCAGATAAGTGCCTAACAGCAGAACAGCTTGCTATGTGACTTCTCAGGCTAGACGACTGAAAGCAAAGGGTTACACAAGGGAAAACAGAAGAATGCTTGGCTCAGCTGAAATCAAAACTCAGGACAGTTATGATCCTGGATTGGTGTTTACAGCTCATGATCAAATTATTAAAAAAAAAAATCAGAACTGGAGATAACACAGAAGAATTCCAATGTGGTTTTGGTTTTGTTGATTTGGTTTGTTTGTTTTTTTTTTTCCCCTGAGCATTAAATGGTGAAAACCTAAACTAGAACCTGTCATTTGCTATGTATGTGCTAATTTTGCTATTCGTTTTTTCCTTTCCATGCCCCCATTTTCCTCCCTCCCTCCTCCCCCCTTTTTTTTTTAATTCCTGTTTTGGATGTATGCACTGTGGCACCTTGCATCAACAGCTCTAATATCACCTCACCCTAAACCAAACATCTGAACAACTTCATAGTAGAGAAAATTATTATTCTCCCACATAACTGTTGACTGCTGGCAGAGGCACAGGATGGTTCAGGCCTCCGAAATTCCACAGAGAAGGTCCATGGGAGAAACAAGCAAACTCCTCAGATCCTGTCTGTTTCTCAACACAACTTTTAAGACAACAGAGACAATGCTTTCCCTTGTAAAAAGGTTGTTCAAAAATAAGGAATGTATTTTTTTTCTATTTTAAACATGTATGAAGATGCATGCACACTTTCTTGAAAAAAAAAAATTCCTTTCTCATAGGAAAAATTAACAATCTGTTACAGAAAAATGACTCCAGCCTTCTAGGCTGTGGGAATGAATGTTACTGCATTTGAATTATGGATCTAAAACATTGCAGGGGTTTTCTCTAATTTTAATTTGAGCAAGACACTGTCTTGTCTTGAAAACAAGTTCATGAGATTATAGTCTAAACCACTATATACTTTTAAACATTAATTTTCTTTAAAAGAGCCCCCTGAAACCATAAAAGAGATAATTTAGTGTAAGAACTGGATTCCCTTTTGTATGAAAGGAAAGACTGTGAAGGAGCTAAATTTTCAAGAGTAATTAATTTTGCAAGGAAAAAGTCCTAACAGTATATGTATGTCAGTGGTCCACCATTTTGGTCAAAAAGCTTGAAAACGTAGCTTTCAGCATTGCAATAATGTGACCTGGCAGGTTGCAGCAGGCATGATCTTTTGTTTTCACAGCCTACAGCCAGAAGGGGTCATTAGACTAGGTAGTCTTACCTCCTATAAACTAACAGGTTTCATCCAGATCTGTTTCTGTATTAAATCAAAATCAAGGAATTAGCTAGATTAATAAGGTTTCAATGCCCAGAAGAGTAAGAGATTTGTTAGCCACAGTCAGAAAACAGAACGCATATGGTGACACGTATACCCAAGGTCATGGCAAGAGCTGATGATGCAGTAGGTGATGTGATCGCAGGTGAACCACACTTCACATTACAGAGGAAGAAAAAGTCCTCTCAAGTACTTGTTAGATCTAATGTGAAGGTTATTCCTTTCCACCTCCAAATCTGGTAATGAGTGAAAATCTGAATATATGAGAACGCAGAACTGCAAAACCAAAGATCCTCAGCACAGCCTTAAAGCAGGAATTCATTCTGCATGAGGTCCCATATCCAGGTGTGACTGATCTCTGGCAGTTCGGTGGATAACTCACTCACATGTTGGTAATTGTACATGAGGCAGAAAAATACTGTACTGATTCTTGCTGGTGAGTAACCAATGGCCCTATGTGAGAGATCCAATTGTAATGATTTCTCTACTGTACGACTATAATTTCACTACATTCTGAGGGCATTGCCTACAATATCCCTGAGGCCTATGAAGGATGAAAATAAACATCACTTCACTAAATGCAGACTTGGTAAAACCAGAGGGAGCTGCACACCTATCCCGTCAGTCCAATGAACCTACTACACTTTCTCTCAGGAACTGGATTAAAGCAAATCTTAGAATGAATCTTGCTTGAGATTCTGACATGAGTCCTAAACTCTCTGCATATTTTTCAAATATTGTCAATTTGCCACACCAATAAAATCAGATCCCTAATTTTCTTTTTGATAGCATAGCACCAGTAAGCTAGTGTTAAAAATAAATCCCAAGTCAGAATTTCAAGCCTATTTCCATAAGAAAATGGCAATACAACTGGTGATCCTTTGCCTTTAAAAACTGTTAAATCTCTAACAAACTAAATCACAAAAAAATGTAGATGAAAACTCTGGTTTCAAATAGAAACTAATCGAAGATAGATACGAACATCAGTTAATGGCACAGCAAGGACTTAATATTTAGGCATGCATTTTTATACATCTGCTAATGTAAGTAAGTAGAATACAGCAAGCAAGTTCTGGCTAACTCATGCTTTTAAAAGAGATCTCTGTTTCTGACTGGTGGTGTCAGACCAGTGCACAGTAGAAAAATATACTAACAGATGCAAGGCCTCTGCCAATTGTTTTTTAATTTAGGATCATCAAATATTTTATTGCATTATGATAGTAACAGTAAAGTGGCACTGGTGTGAAACTGATAAAATCAAGATCTTGAGTATGTTAATGTGTTTTCATAAGTGACTGCAAATAGCATTTGTGAATGGAAATGTGCAGCATCTACTTCAAAAAGCCATCCATTATTGCAGTACCATGAGGGAAAAGGAAAGGATAACATCAGATGAGGTCCTAGCACTGGCTGAGGCTCTGTGTGAACTGGTGGATACAGCCTTCTCAATCAGAGCTTTGTGGCACATGAAGGATCAGGTGCTGTAAAATATGACCATTTACATGGGACCTGTACAACGGGGCACACATAAAAAGGGATTCTGATTTTCAAATCTCTTTTGTCTCTGTCATTATGTGCTACTCACTACCTTTTAAGTACCGTGGAACATACCTGGTACCTAAAATAGAATGATGGGCCTCAACTCTTGCATTTTGCCTGTGTGAAGTTAAAAGCTTTAGTAAAACAGACTTCATTTAGACAAGCAGACAGAAACAAATATGATATTTACTTACTGTAGGCGCTTTCAGTACCTAAGGTTAAAGAGCCATCTGTTTCTCTGGCATAATTCCACTGGTTTCAACGGAATCGGGGTAGGACAAATTTGGTGCAATACATTCACCTGGTCACCTAGCACACAGCAGAGACGTTCCCTTTGTGTGGAAGTCTGCGTACACTCAGTTTGCCATCTAGTGGCAACTATTTTGAACACAGACTAATTTAAAACGTTAGCTGTTATTTTAAACGCCAAGGTGTATTAAATTATCTGTTTCATTAAGACATCCATTATCACTTATAAAATATTTTAAAGCCTCAAAATGTAACTGAATGTCTACCCAGCATTGTACATTCAGACAGTAAAAAAAATCCTGACCTAAGCTTACTAACATAAAACCATTTCCAATTGCACTTTCTGTACAATGTGGCTGAATCTATATCACTTGCAGCATGAAAGAAGGTGGAACAAAATGCTGATAATTAGACATCTTCTAATTCCCCCATCTCACCCTTCTGCCAGTCTCTCTGGGATTAAAAGAAATGCTGTTACTGAAAATATTTACATAGCCAAACTGTGGCCCTACCTGAGTAGTCACAATGGCTGGAATAGCAGCTGCTCATGTGGGAAAAGCAAAGACAAGGCCAAGTCAGATTGTTTGTATTAGGGTTATGAGTTACTAATAGAAAGACTAGTCACAGCTAACGACCACATGTCATACCTTCTAACCCAAAGCAGCTACCAGAATCCACTCAGGAAATGCAAAAAAGATGTACTTTCTGGTGGTGGATGGCTTGGTAGTACTTAAGCACTTATGTAAGTGCGTATATTTTGCCTACTTTTAATGATAATTTCGCTATTCTTAAGAGCAGCTGGCTGTTTATCTGCTTGTAGTACTTAAATGATCTTTGTTACTACACTATTCATTGCCTTACTTTTATTACCATATGTATCATGATGTGGGAAATGTATCTGACGTAGAGAAATGCTGTCACCTTATTACACAGATAAATGTCTCATTGCTTCAAACTCAAAGTGGCAAAGACTTCTGCCTTTCCTTCTGCACACGTAATTCCACACAATTCATAAGAAGCTTAAAAAAACATTAAACCCTGTGTCAGAATACAGCGTCCCTAAAGCTGATTTTAAAATATTAAAAAGATATGAGTCCTGCATGTTTAAAATCTACTGGGACCCAATTCCATAGTGATGGAGGTGAAACACTTGACAGCCAACTGATGTCAGTCAGCCTACAAGACGTGCCAAATAGCTAGCAGTAGGTAACCTTGGTGAATGACTGGAACCAAAGGGTGATAAAAGATCAGAAATGAACACAGGTTCTCCAATTTTAGAGCATCCTGAATTGATAGGGAAATCGCCCAAACACTGAAAGCTTGAGCAATGTGATGTGAAAAAAAATATTTAGGAAAGATTTAGGTTGCTGAAATTCATATTAGGATGTCATATTAGCTATCATCCTGCAGAAAAACATTTAATAATAAATCCTATTAAACTGAAGCTGTACAAAAAGCTGTTGAAATATATTTTGGAGATGTCTTAAATACAATTTTTTGTTTGTTTTCTGACATATATTAGCTGTATCTAATGTCAGAGAAACAGTAAAATTGAGAAAATTTTTTTAGATGCGAGAATTTATCAGGTTTCTGAGCTTAATGGTATGTCTGCTTACACTGTAGTAGTCAAAAATATAAATATACATAGTTGTTTCACTGAGTTACTGAATGCATCTGTATTCAACCTCCTACTCAGCGATCACAGACAAATGCTCAATTCACTGAAAATATACTACAGCCCCAGTTGCCAACATAGTTGTGATAAAGTGACTTGCATTCTATTCTGGGCCATGAGTCATGGTCACAGGAGTTAATTAAAGTTCTAATGGTAGGGTCACGAAGGTCAAGTGAATTAGTTTGTCTATATGTAATTAGGGCAGAACAGAAGATAATGAAGTTCAACAGGTGTAACTGAGAGCAGAAGATGTCTGTTGTGTCCAAGTGCTTGATTTGAAGACCCAAAATTGATTCTGGAGTGAAAAATTGTGAAAAATACCTTTTTACTTGTCCATGGAATACTTTTTTTTCTCTAGAAACACGTCTGAAAACAGACAATGTCCCAGCGTTGTCTAATCTGATTTTCAAACCCGCTAAACTCAAGCCTGTGAATAATGCAATTGTTTTAACAGCACACATTTTTATTTTCTAAGCAAATTCAGCATATCTATGATGGCAGAAAAATAAAGATAAATGAGAAAATTTTGTAGATGGAAATTCACCCTGGATATGGTTTATTCTACATCAGATCAATTTTAGAATTTCTGTATTTTCTTACATTGAAACAATGAGTTCAAGAAGGCACATAACAGAAAATATGAATCTGTGGCATTTTTCAATCCAATAAGAAAATACATACTTTATCCCAACTTCTCTCTATACAGACACCTCTTGCTTGCAAGGTTGCCATTTTTAAAACATTTTCCTTAAATACTGATAAATGCAGCAAAAGCATCACCCCAGGAACAGGACAAAATGTATGCAGGATAATTTACTGCATATTCCTAAGAACCCAGTGTAAAAGCACTGAGGCAGATTTATTTAAACTCCCCCTTCAGAGAGCAAAGGTAAATGTGCGAACGTGGAAGTGTCCCGATAGTCCTTCCCCAGCAATTCCCAGCTTTGTATTAACACATTTATGATCGCTATTGGCAGTGCAAATTTCTTTCTGCTACCTTTCCAGAACTCGAATCAGCCTTTCAATCAGAAGGCATGCTTCTGCAAATGAAAAAGGAGCTCAGCTTCCATGCCCAAACCTGGTATCCCTCCTCAGAACACCAGAAAGAGATGGTTAATTAGTGCCATGTATTACTGAGCTGGGGACACCTGCCTGCAGTGAACAAAAATGAGGCTGTTAGGTCAATTCTTAGAGAATCTACAGTTACATTTGCCTCAGTAAATTAAATCAGTGACTGGGAACATTCTTGGGCACAGACGTGGGATTGCGCATTAAATTAAGTGCTGATGGAAAGGGTTCTAGCCCATGCCAGCTAGCACAAATGGGGAGGCTGGCACAGAACTGGGTCATGCCTTGCCGGCAGCTTGTGATCAGCCATCCTGTCTGGTAGAGTACCATGTCATACCAAGTGGCACACAAGCATTTATGGCACTTGTATGGTGTTAGTATACACGTAGTATATTGTTAATTGCTAAGCTTTCGCGTAGTGTATAAAAACTATAGTAGAATCAATTATAAAATAGATAATAATAAAATGTTCAACCATTCCAAAATCACCCGCTATATTGTGCCAGCTAGATTCTGGCTTTTTCAAATAGTCGAAAACCAGGCTTGGTAGCTGTTAGGTTATGTGGTAACAGCCCATCTGCAGTCCCATGCAGAGAGACAATGTTGGAGAAGGATCCCAAATAATACCATGATGGGCTGCAGACCCATCAAGGAGAGCCATTGGTTCATCTCTTCAAGCCCAGAGAGGCGTGGACTCACAGAGGCAGGTGAGAATCCAAATTACAGCCTCCTGAGAAGCAAACACCTTCTCTGTCTTCTTACAGTTTTTTACCAGGAGAGCTTCAGCACTGTTGCCCAGGTGTGAAACCCAAGATGAGTCCCTGGATTACTTTTCAGGCCAAGGGGGTTTGAACACATGGGACACAGGAAAAGAGCTTTTTGGGGATTGCTGAGAATTTGTTACAGGATGTTAGGGGAGGAAACAAAGGCTGGAAAATGGGAGTTTCAGGTGATTTGGAGAGATGCAAATGTGGAAAAGTGCTTTTGTGTGTGTGAATCTGGACCAGTAACTGGAATAGGACTGCAGCCTAAGGGGGTTGTATATCCAGGTCTCAACAAGAGGGCTGATTAGGATCCAAGGACCAGCTACTGGCAGACAGTGCCTGACCCACATACTGGGGGATCTACCTTGTAGGTGTGTATAGATTATCTTCTCATTAAAGTGTTTCCAAACTTCTCAGCCAGGGAGGAGAGCAGGATGACACTACTGGTAGTGTCTGTGTTCACGGGAGTACTCTGTGCCTATCTGTGATCTGTGTAACATACATTATATGTGTGTATGTATATGTATGCACACATGTGATGTATATGTATGCACACATGTGATGTATGCTGTGTGTGTGTGTGCTTACTGGAAATACATTTCAGCCATGCTACTGTTTGGACCTGGGGATATGGGGCTGCAGCAGCCTGGCCTCTCTCAGGCTGTTTGATCCAGCATGATATTTTCTTCAAACAGTAGCATCAATTTTGCAGCTGTGGGTCAGGTTTTGTGGGCCTAAAGTGATTTTTCACTGCTTCACTCTACTCATCAAAAATTCTCACTAACACCAGCAGAGATGCCAGAATATCTTCAAAATGTAGGTGGTGGTAATCAGCACATTTAGTTTCTTAGCAGAAAGGCCAAATATTGTTTTTTTAAAATGCAAACAATTAAAATTGGTTCTTAGACATAGAGTAGGGCCAGGGTGGAAAGTTTACATTGCTGCAATCGTGTTATAACTTCTCTCTGGATAAACAGAAGACTGTTTTCTGTTCTATCAATCCCACACCAGTCACAAACAACACAATTAATTTCCAGTTTGAATAAATGAAGCCTACCAAATTGGTTCATTGCCAATCCTTACAAGTTTTTATGTTGAACTTCTTCACAAAGCCAACAGTGTCAGTTAACAAAACAAAAGATGTTGTTTACTATTTTTTGCCAGTAACTAAGCCAACTCCTTAGATACAAGTAGCTCATTGGGGTTAATTATCTCTAAAAGAATCCAATTAATTTGCAATTGGAAAATCAGAAAGAATTATACCTTTTTTTTTTTTTTTTTCTTAGTTGAATTCTTTCAATATTATGAACATTTTAGAGTTCAAGGAAATTCAAGGAGACAACTTTTCAGGAGCTTTAAGTCCCTAATATTCACCTCTTATTTAATCAATTACATTGACAGCTCTTTTACATTATATTATTAGGAATGAGGCCATTGTTAAACAATCCAACAAAATTTGGAACTCATATTACTATTAATAATAATAATAGAAGATTGATACACTCAAAGCATATTCTTGCTTCCACTTAATTCTCAGATTTCACATACCTCAAAATTTATCCATCTGCAACCAAGGTTAGAGAAGGAAAGAATCCAATGGCTTTAATTCTCATGGAGGTAGAGCATAGACCTCACACAATTCTATCTCCTTCCATATGTGAGCCAAGCCATCATATTGAGGCTGTATAATGCATACATGATCAACAGCAAAGTGGAGGGGCTGTCTTTCATAGGATACAATTAAGCTATATTTGCTAGAGTTGTAACACATTCAAGAACAGTCAAGTAACAGACAAGAAATGTAGTGCTTTTTACTTTCAAAGATATGTTTTCATCAAGTTCCTTTCACAGCATTGACAGTCTTCCAGTCACTGCAGTGAAAGAACAAAAATAGTGGCCACGGTTTTTTTTTTCCAAGCTCTTCTAGCCTCGTACACAATGTTAAGTAGAGTCCTTCCCCATCAGCAGATGGAGACAGAGTACACAATTTTTGATGTCATCATCCTTCATTTAATTAAAAATGTCCCACCACGCAACCCAGACAGCATCCCTTTGGTTGATCTTTGTATTTTCTTAAAGATTCCAGGACAATGAATCAACATACCTTGGGTTTTTGTAATTTCTCTGATCTAAAATCTTTTTTTCACGTTTTGAATAACCTAAGAAATGTGATTCTGGGTCTAGCTCTACTTCTTAAGGCACAGTGCTTTAGCACAAACAATCAGCACAACAGCAACACAAACCACTTGTTAACTTCAATGCAATATTGCTGTATGATACAGTTCTTGAAGCCATTCTTAATTTTTTTTTTGCAATGCTATTTGACAACATCATAAATTGTTGGCTTAAATGGGAACATTCTGAAAAAAAACCCCAAACCCTACATAATAAACTTAGACAGCAAACTTAGCAGAAGGTTTTATAAAAACTTACTAACAGTTCACTGTTATGAATTGGCTTCTTGTTTTGGCCCAGGTAGCACACAGGAACTAAGTATTGTCTAGGTAGTATTAAAGGCCATTATCAGTTTCTTAAAAAGAGATGCAGCCCTATAGAAGTATCCTTAATTTCACTTCCAAATTCTCCATTCTGCAACAATTTTGTCAGTCTCTTAAATCTTGCCCATTACATATCACTGCAAAGAAAGTACATGGGTACAGACAAATGCCAAATAACAGTATTTATTAACTGTTCTCAAATATGTGAGGGTAATATATTGATACCATACCAAAGTAACTGTTTCTAAATGTTTTCAGAAATACAAAAAGTGATTATTCCATTGTTTTGGCATCTTGCTAACAGCAACACATCTCTTCAGTTAGCATTCATAACTGAGTTATGTATTCAGTATTTTGGATCACAAACAGTTTCTTCTAGTTGAATTTTTATTTGCTTCTGTTCACTGGATTCCCACAATACAGGTGTTTCCAATCTAGAAGGCAAGGATGCAACAGAAATATTATCCTTTCTCTTACAGTATTTAGAGTTTTCAAATGTGCAATAAGAACAGAATCTCTTTGTCTCCCCAACCCTTTGTAAGAACAACTGAAGTAAGTCAGAATCTCTTTGTTTCCCCATGCCTATAACCTCCATTACATTTTAGTCAAACTTGGTGAATTTGGTTTTATCCACAATCTTTGCCTAGTTGAGTTTACTCTTTGTGAAGAAGTAAGTCAGTGAATGTAAACTTCTGTTCTGTTTAATAATGGTCTCAGATTAATGCAATCCATTACTTTTTCAATTATCTTGCTACTTAGAGCTACTCCAAAAACTTATGTGAATTAATTTTGGGTCATGGCTGTTTTCAGCTGATATTTTTTTAAGATAGGATGCTCTTTGAATGAAACCTTTTTTTCCTTTCAAATATTTTTAATTATTAAAGAAAATTTTTCTTCATTAATTTGCTACTCATGACTATTGCAGCTGTTTAAGCAAATTAATTTAGTTTTTAATTTTGTTTCAGTCTATTCCTTTGACATCACTTCAGCCCTAAACATACAATTTAACTGCTGTACAGATCTTTATGCTAGCATTTTGCACAGGAAGTAATTTCTCTGATGGCATTCACAATCTGGAGCTATGGAATCCATGAGTGAGAGCACTTGTTTCCTGAGTGCAGACTGTATTTTAAAGCAGATACTTTCATTTTGTATAATCAAAATGGCATAAACACCCCCTAAATAAAACCCCAAACTGAAGAAACTTGAACATACTATGTTAGTGACATCCAAAAAAAAAGTTAATTCTTGGTTTGTTTTCAGATGGGTCCCCTTATATGACCTCCTTTTTCCAAATAACACAGCATACTGTAAAATAACATGTGTGTAAAAAGTCAAATTGGAATCCATTAAAGAACTACTCAGTAAAAGCTGGCTCTGCTCTAAAGTACACTAAAATTCATTCTACTAAAGAAACAAAATAATGTTCAGGAAAAGAAGTCATAACATAACTTAACCTACTTATACCTAATTTTGTGTGAATTATACTTTATGTAAGAAAGTGATGGTCAGAAGATGAACGTTATCAAAGAACATTGTGAAGAATGTACCACTTTACATTTACATATTTCAATAGAATTAGGATTTGTAAAACTAAAAGTAGGAAGGTATAATAACACCAAGGAACTGTGATCAAATGAGTGCTGAAAAAAGCAAAAAGAAAGTAGAAAATTATGTTAAGAATGTTGTTTCTAAATAGGCAAGGTATATTATAGATGTGCTTTGGCTGCCTAGCTACCAAAGTATGAACATTAAATGAGTTAGTAGGATTTTCTCTTTACTCTTCAGCGGCTTACAGTTAGCTCACAGATGGCTTCTGTCTCAATTCAGTTTAATCCAATCTACTCACCTCACTCTGTCCTATACTCACCTATAAGAACGTTTTTTTGGGTGGAAAACAGCTGCTTCTTCCTGCTGATGTTGGCATACGGAATATAGCAACGGCATTTCCTTTCACTCATCATGTGTCCATGGCTCTCAAGGTCAAAACTGCTGAAACCAAGGTAAAGGGAATTGAATTTGTTTAGTGTTTTATGTCACCAGATAGTATTTAGAGAATTAGTCAGCTACTGTGGGGCTTGAAAAAGCTGTTGCTTTCATTCTTAGAGTGTTCTTCAATGTTTTCTTCCTAAAAATAACCCAACAAACAAACCATAAAAAAAAAAGACACTTTACACTATCATTCCGGTAGTAAGTACTGCAAAATACACCTTTTAAAAAGGACTTCAAAATATGTGATGTAGTTCCATTTATGAGATACTATTCTCGAAAGTGTCTAATAAAATCCTACCTTTGATGACACCAGTGATATCCTAAGAATTTTTTTAAATTTAACATTGAATAAATGACCCTGCAGTTTTTAACTTGTTTTTTTTTTGTTGGTTTTTTTTTTTTTTTGCTTTGAAATACGTGAATATTTAGAAAGAAAGAGTTTGAAAGCAAAAAGTATTCTGAGATTTTAAAAATATATGTTTAACTTTCAGTGGAAAAGTGAAATAAACAGAAAAAAAGTAAGTAGAATGTGATGCAACTGGAAAAATTTTCAAAGGGTTTTCATGTCACATGCATTTCCTTAGTTTACTCAACTAAGCAAGGCATGCTATACCTAATACATGACTACATCCTTAGGACAGGGACTAAGAATATTCTGTCTACATAGAGAAAAATACTGGGCCTTTGACACAAATGAAAGTTTGTTGCTGACTTTAGGGGAGGGTAGGAATACACCTACTGTAATTAGAGGTCAACTGGTCATTGGCTTACAGCCATCCTTCAGCTCTGTGATTTTCACTTAAGTCCTGTCTAACTGCTTTTATTACAGTATGAATCTACATCTAGAACAGATAAGGCTTCAAGGAGGCAGTTGCTAGAGGAGGGGCAGTGGATAAAGGAGAATTACAGGAAATGTGCATCTGCTCAAAGTAAGGGAATTAAAATTATCCCCACCAAAGATGTGCCAACTTCAAATGCTTAGACATACATTCAGGTGGGTAGGAGGTGGCGTTGCTGCCAAACTTGCATAACACATTGTAGTCAATTAACATTACAGCAACAATGGATTACACTGTGGAAAAGAAGTGATTAAATGGGTTATTTGGCCAATTTTAATTTAGAATAAGATGACAGTGAAAATGAGAAAGCTGTATTTAGCCCTCAGACTAACCTGGCTGAAGAGGTTAATTGTTCTCAGTTTTTGTTTGGCTTTATTTTGATATAGGAAAAGAAGCAAAACTGTGCTAGACTTACTTATTGACAAGTATCAGTTTATACAGTCTTAATGGACTTCTCTCCTATTGCATTAGAAACTAAAGCTTCTCACTCCTTCTCCTTGTAGGAGGTAGATGTACTATTCAGTATTTAGCACTTTTCAATATTCAGCAATATAAAAAGTAATCTTTTGTTAAATTCACAGAGCCCACACTTCTGTCAATGTTGGGTGGTTCTGTAAACATGTGATCCAAAACACAGCCATTCAAATAACTAAGGCCAGAAGCGGACATTAGAGATGCTTGAGTGAAGCTTCATCCAAAGACTCAACTCGGTTTTCTTTGAAGCATTATTTATTTCCAAAGGCAGTTTGTTCCATTGCCTAATAGCCTTTACAATTAAAAACGCCCTTCACACATCTTCCGAATTTGTCTAGCTATAAATTGTAGCTGTTTACTTCTTGTGGCTTTTCTGATAGATTAAAGAGCCCTTAAGTACCTGGTATTTTCTGCCTGTGTGGGTACTTATCCATCATAATCAAATCAGCCCTCAGAGCTAAACAGATTGACCTCTTTAGGGCTGTAGTCCTAATGAAAAAAAAAAACACCCTCAATGCCATTTCTAGCCATCAGCTCCCTTTAGTGGCTCTTCTCTGCATCTTCCTAATTCTTTAACTTACTTTAAAAATTGCTGGAGCTGAATTGGTTGCCACTTTGTCTTTGCAGTGCTGTGATTAGAGGTAATACTTCTTCCTTGTTTCTATTCATCTTCTTCCACCTTAAAACCCAAAGCCTTAAGGGCCTTTGTGTCACAATATTGCAAGAGAAGCCCATAAAAACGAGTTAGTATGAGCTAATGCTCATCTACAGCCTTTTTCAGGGTCACTGACTCCGTGAATAAGGGCTCCTTTTACCAACATATAACAAACTGTGTTAAAATGGACACTTTAGAGCTGTCTTGTGTTACATTTTTCACTGCCATCTCACCTGCCAACTGTGTTTTATTTAAAAATGAGTACTTGAAAATATTTAATCACTTTTTTTCCCTTTATTAATTTTCAGACAGTTGTCAAGAACATTATCCAAATTTATCCTCAAAATTTACAGCACTGATAAGGACACTCACTAATCAATTTAGATAAAAATTCTTGAATAAAAAAGCAAATATATAAAAAGAGCAAGTGTCTTCGAAACTTTTCTAAATGATGGTTTAAACTTCACAGTATCTTATATTTTGGGGTTATGGTTTCATTCCTTTATTATTAGTTGTCCCCCAAATAATTCCTCTTCCTTTTTAGTTACGAATATGCAATTATTGTTTCCCGTATCTTGGTCCCTGAAACCAACCTATACACGTTATTTCTTTTACCTCTTTTCAGAATTGAGTCCTGTTCCTTTATTAGTTTTTACCTATTTTTTCTAACATTCATTCCCATTGCAAATATGGTGTTACATTCAAAGGGGTCAAGACTGGCATCTTTTGCATTGATATAATGCTTCACTATATGCATAGTCCATAGTCCATAGTTTCTGCTTGCCATTCTGATACTTTGAGAAATTGCATCGGGTTCCTGATGTTTTACTACTTGTCATGCAGGGTCACCTTTTATGGCTTTACTTCTAATTGAAAATCTGTATTTAGAATATGTAATCATCTTAGTCTTCATTTTTCCATTTTAAATTTATTTTTGATCAACATAAACAAGAAGACCTGTAAAACAGCAAAACTTCTGAACTCCTATGCTATCTGTTCAATTCCATTCATCTCAGGGGAAATTCAGCATGAAATCATAGAATCATAGAATCATATAATAGCTAGCATTGGAAAGGACCTTAAGATCATCTAGTTCCAACCCCCCACTAAACCATGTCACCCAAGGCTATGTCCAACCTGGCCCTGAACACCGCCAGGGATGGAGCATTCACAACTTCCCTGGGCAGCCCATTCCAGTGCCTCACCACCCTTACAGTAAAG
>JAOEHY010008828.1:2235-14957 GCA_025447955.1 Psilopsiagon aurifrons
GGGTAGAATCTTTCCATAGGCCTGTGGTAGTTCATACGAGTGTATATTTCCTGGAAGAAAAGTAACAACATTTTAGTAAAATATTTCAGTATTTTTATGGACACTTGCTGATTCTGAAAGTGAAGGAAAGGTGGATGAAGCAGTGATATCCAAATAGAACTTCTGCCTGAAGAAATAATGGATTATCAATCTTAGGGAAGCCCTTCTGCCATACATACAGAACTGCACCAAGTTAAGAGCATGCTCTTTGTTTTGGATTGTATTGCACACTGACTGAAAAAAAAAAAAATTTAGTATTCAGTGGTGGAGAAATTAAAACCCATGAACTGAATTACAATCCAAATACATGGATAGTTCTACGATATTATGCTTGAACATCCAAAAGCAAAGTGTAACTGAGTAAAAGAGCCAGAGGGAGGCAAATGATTTGCAAGTTGATTCATCACTTACGTCTGCCATTCCTGACTTCTATTTTATGATAATTTTTGATTTGACCTACACTGCAGACAAGATTATAAAGTTTGTTTTGTTGGGTTTTTTTTTTTGTTTGTTTGTTTTTTTTCCCCCTTGAGAACACTCAGCCTTATGCTACCAGTTTGTCTTATTTTGCTCAGAAGTGTCTTGCATAGCAGACACGGATAATCTGCAATGTACAGAAATATATCTTGCACGAAGCAATGACCATCTTGATATAATCAAATCTCTAATCACTTAACAGTTTCCAAGTAAGCCAAGAAACTATTGTGACAATAAAAGCAGAAAATGTTCCATTTCTATTTTCAGGAATCTCAGAGTCCATTTCTGATAAAATAAAATAAAATAAAATAAAATAAAATAAAATAAAATAAAATAAAATAAAATAATAGAAAGATTACTAGGAATCTTTCCAAGACTGGTAAGTATGACAATATTCCTCAATGTATGAGTCCAGAGAAATGACAAAAAACTGACACTAAATATGAATAGCCTGAAGCAAACAAATCACGTATCTATAGCTATGAACATTCAAGAGAGTTACAAAATGTTAGCTCTGCTGCTACTGTGAAGACTTGAAATCTCAGTTCTTTCTTACCATTAGGGTTCATCACTATTAACTTAGAAAAAATCTTTTCCTCAGGATATCAGCAGTTCTGATAGTGTCAAGTCATGTCACTTAAGACCTTAATCCTTCCTATTATAGGAAATAGCCATCAGATAAAATTGGCGCTAATTAGTTCATTAGTTAGTTAACCTTCAGTTTGCAGGCTGAAATACATTCACTGGAAGATCTCACTAGAGCTGTATTTCTTCCCACATTTCACCTCCAAGCAGAGAAAAAAAGGAAAGGGGAATAAAAAAAAGGGGGGGGGGGGGGAATATGCAAGCCATATGGAGGTTCAAGTCAGCCTATTCATATATTTTCACTGTCTTAGATAGCAGGAATTCTATGCTATACCATATGTTGTCATTTCATTTGCCCCTCATTTTCTTTTAGTCCTGAATAGATCTGCTCACCTGTTTTTAGGAGCTAATCATAGTCTGGTATCTAGACTATGAAACACAACATTATTTCAGGCTGACTCTTAAGAGTTTTGTATTAAAAAGAAAGCAATATGTCATTGAAAGCAAAGTAAGAAAGTAAGAATTTTTCCATTGTTGGTAATATGGAGCTGCCAATGACCTGGAGAAAGAACCCTCCTGAAACAGTGCAACTTCATCCATTACTTTGGAAAGGAGTAAAGTGGTGAATCTGCAGATGCTGATATCAAAATAATGCCCTTCTAGCATCGACATTTATTCATTGGAACAGACAAATCAGTTTTGCAGAGTAAAGTGTCCTGATTACAGATCATAGTCAAAAGATCGAATTGTCAGCTCTAACTCTATGGCCTGTTCAAATATCAGATTTTATTTCCCAATCGATTTTAAGAAATCACAATGCAGTGAGAAGTACTTTTCATACACTTTAAGATGAAACCCAAATACATCAGAATTGCAACTATCATGACTTCTAATTTAACAAACGAAAGAGACTATGTTGAGGTTACATGGAAAGAGTGATGATAGAACATCAGCCTTCAGAGTGGCAAGTCGGCTTTTGTGCCACGGAAATTCAGAAGCAGATGTAAAGTAACACGGTCTTCAGACACCCTGCTAAAGCAAAAAGGCTTCCCAAAAAGGCATTAACCAAGGCACTGTGGTCGCTGGAGGGGCTTTGAGCGAGGTGATGGGATTTCGGAGGGAAGCGACTCGGCCGGGGGAAGCAGTTCTGCATCCATGTCCGGGACCACGGGGTGAAACTGTGTTACTTCCTCGGCTTTAATATCAATTTACCCTGAGACCAACCCTTCAAACCATTCTGGTTTTCGCCCTGCTTTGAAGATGACCTTCTAAAGCACAAGATTTCACTCCTGCTGTGTCCATTTAGCCGATGGTATAATTTTAATTTAAAAGATAATCCGAAAGTTTCTCCCTCCTGAGGTCTCAGAGGCTCCGAGCTGCGGAGTTTCAGGGCTCACTTTTCCCTCATTTCTGCTCCTTCCAAAGGAAAACTCTATTAGATCGTAGAACAGACTCTCCCCTCTCCGTCCGGGAAGAAATGGGACGCATCGGCACTAAATTTCGTGAGGAAAAAGCTCTTTTTTGACGGGGAAGAAACACAACTGGCGCCGCGGAGGGCGTCAGGACGGTTCAGACCGCACCAATCAGCGCGCGGGAGTCGCTATATAAAGGGGTGGCGACGCCCGCATCGCTATTGTTTGCGCTGACTTCTCAGAGGTGACTATGTCGGAGGTTGCCCCTGTCGCCGCGGCCGATGTGGCCGCCGCCGTTGCTCCGGCCCCGGCCAAGAGTACGGCTGCCAAGAAACCGAAGAAAGCGGCTAGCAGTTCCAAAGCGCGGAAGCCAGCGGGCCCCAGCGTCACCGAACTGATTACCAAGGCCGTGTCCGCTTCCAAGGAACGCAAAGGGCTCTCTCTCGCCGCGCTCAAGAAGGCGTTGGCCGCCGGCGGCTACGATGTGGAGAGGAGTAACAGCCGCATCAAGCTGGGACTAAAGAGTCTGGTGAGTAAGGGTACCCTGGTGCAGATCAAGGGCACCGGTGCCTCCGGTTCTTTCCGCCTTAGCAAAAAGCCGGGAGAGGTGAAAGAAAAAGTCTCCAAGAAACGGGCGACTGCAGCCAAACCCAAAAAGCCAGCGGCCAAGAAGCCTGCCAGTGCTGCCAAGAAGCCCAAAAAAGCAGTGACAGCGAAGAAGAGTCCTAAGAAAGTGAAGAAGCCTGCTGCTGCCGCAGCCAAGAAGACGGCAAAGAACCCTAAAAAGGCAACTAAAGCTGGCAAGCCAAAGAAGGCTGCGGCAGCAGCCAAGAGTCCAGCCAAGGCAAAGGCGGTGAAGCCCAAAACGGCCAAGCCCAAGGCAGCCAAGCCAAAAGCAGCTAAGGTGAAGAGGGCAGCTCCCAAGAAGAAGTAAATGGTCCTGAAAAAAATCCCATCTGCCTTGCAGATATACCCAACGGCTCTTTTAAGAGCCACCCAAGCTTTCCCTAAAAGGGCTGAAACACTTTGTCATTATTGTTACTAATTTCCCCCCTTTTTTGGTGCTGCTTTTGTTTTATCTGTCCAAAAACAGCACGAGCTTCCGCAGATGCTGGCAGAGCCTCTCACGGTACAGCTTGTTTTCTGTGAAAACCCGCCGCGAGCCTAAAGTCACCATCAAGGTCGGGTAGCGCTCACGCTCTCCCGGCTTCTGGGGTGGGGGGGATTGGTGCGACTCCCGGTAGTTTCTCCGATCAGCCGGAGAACGAAGGGCCGCTCGGAAGCGCTGCCCTCACCCCCGCCTCTCCCGCCTCCCTGCAGCTCTGCCGGTTTCGAAAAGCCCGCGCTACTCAGGGATTGGCCGCGATCTTCCGTGTTTTCTGCTGCGCTGCAGTTCTCTGATTAAACAGACTCCACACTTTTTTTTTTTTTTTTTTTTTTTTTCACTGGGCGGAAGAGGCTTATGAACTTCCTGGGTATGCGCTCGCTCTCAACCCTCCGTCCTCCCTCCCCTTTTTTCCCTCAGCCTACCTCTGTACTCTGCAATCTCGTCCTATCCCTAGAAATCGAATGATGAACTAGGGCCGAGAGGCATGGCTGTTTGTAGCCGCCTTCTGAGCAGTCCCTAGTGCTGTCCGTCGGTCTTTGCCTTCAGCGCTGAACACCTTGCGCCTCGGAGCAGCCGGGTTCAGTCCTTAGCAACGTCTAGAACCTCGTCGGAAGCAGCTCTGGGTGCGATAGGAACCCGTAGTAGTCGGATCCTGCCGTAAGTCTCTCCCAGCCCTGCAGCTACTTCCTTTTCCCAATGAACTCTCCTTCCGTGGCTTTGAGAAGCAGATGGGGAGAAATGTGGGGGGAGAAGGTATTTCCTTGCTTTAGTCGTTGTGCTGGTGCTACTACTTCCCCAGCAAGCAGAAGAACTGGGCATTTAATGGAATTACCCTCTCAAATTTCAATAAAGTTGGTTGTTACAAAGTCTCTAGCTGTTGACCTCGTATATCTGAAGGGATTACCTGGAAATAGGGTCCCTGCAACTTGGAGGAGAAACAGTAAGATTGGATTTCACCGTTATTCCTATTTTCACAAAGACTGTCCATGCCCTAAACCCCTTCATTAAAAGGGAAATACAAAACAGAGCCTCTATTTTCAAACACTGTTCCTGAAATGCTGTTTCTACTCTTCCTCTGCATTGCATCTTAGGGTGAATCTGACTTCAATTTTTGCTTGGGTTCATGACCTCTTCCTCTATATAAGATACAGACCAGCATAAACTTTCCACTTTTTTTTTTTTTTTTTTTTTAAATCATCAGACCATATCCCTTCACCTTGACAGCCTGTATTCTTGAGCACACATACCCATGCCTTGTTTGTTATGGAAGTGTGCCTACCAGATTCATGTAGTTACCACAAGCAGAGAGTGCTGTGAGTCATACCCACTAATTCTTACCCAACTAAGTGCACTGACCTGAGCAGAGTGGGCCAACTGTGATTTTCCAGCCCACTACAACTACTCGGATATTGAGATATATTAGTTATTTAGCTTAAATAAGTAAGTTCTAAATAGAGTCAGAATTTGCTGTCATGCACTGCCCAGCCCATACTTAGGGACACTGGAGGAACTAGCAAAGGCAGTGACCTTGAACAGCAGCTCTGAGACAGTGCAGGGTTGCAATCCTAGCAATAGACAAAAGTGAATGGCCAAATTTAATGGATCCCAAAACAGTGTATGAAAAAAGACTACTCAGCAGAAAAAAGTGGAAGACATGGGAAGCAAACCAAGATGATGATGGAGTATGGACAACTGGGGGAAAAGCAGTATTTCAAAAGAGATATATAATTACTGTGGCTTCATGGTTCCATGAAACGACTCATGGGGTAGCAGGGACAATAGTTAATCAGGTACAGAAAGTATGGGCCGCACCAGGAAATTATGCTGCTGCAAAAAAGACCCACCAGTGACTGCCTGATTTGTCAAAAGTTTTTGAGTACCTGGCCAAGCTTAGTTCTGGGGGCAACCATGTGCCTACTTCTCTTTTCAGCAACTGTAAGTAGGTTGCACAGATATGCCCTCTGCTAATGGATACAATCATATGCTTGTAATAGTAGATCAACTGTCAGGCTGAGTGGAAGCCTTCCCAACAAGAAAAGCTGACATAGGAGGAATAGTAAAAACTTTATTGAAAGAAAGTATATCTAGATATAGGGTTCCAAAATCAGTTCAGTCAGATATAGGTGCTCATTTTACAGCAAATATAATCAATCAACTATACATATTGCTAGGAATAGAGAGTAAGTTGCATACACCATATCATCCACAGTCTTCAGAACAAGTGGAAAGAATGAACAGGACATTAAAAGAAAAGATAGCAAAAGTATGTTCACACACTAAGTTAAAATGGCCACAAACACTAAACTTAGTTCTATGAGATGTTCACAATATTCCATGACAACCCATAGGACCAAGAACAGCAGAGCTTCTCTTTAGGAGGCACCTTGCTGTATCAGGGTAAGACCAGCCTTTGAATGGAGATGAATGGTTGACCCAAGACATTTTATATATGCAAAAAGTGTTTCAAGATAAAAAGAGAGAAACCAGATTGTGGCAGCCCATACCACCTGAAATACATGTTCATGATATACAGCCAGGAGACAAAGTCTTAAATTGTTCTCCTGAAAATCAAAAATGGAACCCAGATGGGAGGGGCCATAAACTGTCTTACTGTGTTCCTATTTTGCTGTTCAAGGATTAGGAAAAGAAAATTGGATACAATTGATTTCACATGAAAAAGTTGTGGATATCTGAACCAGCTACTCAATGACAGATTCCTGAAAACCAACAAAGAATGAAGGGGGATATTTCACTCCTCCTGAAGCTGTCAACACTAGCAAACAGTAAATCATGGCTAAGTATAAAATTAAAAAGAATGGGTTTCAAGTCTGGACATGTTGTGCCTGTTACCAATAGCTACACATGTATGTACTAAGAATGATCTCACAATTTGAAAGAATTCACAGTTTGTTCAGCATATTATCAGGAGTACTTAATAAAAGCAAGGGGAGGATTGTTGAGAGGTGCTAGCTATTTAGCTTAAATAAGTAAGTTTTAGATAGTTTGAGACACTTAGATTTATAATATTATATGGTTTAATTTCCTGTTTGATTAACTTTACTTGCATAGCATCAGCAGCTTAATTTGCTGAAGCATTACACCATAAGCTGTGGATTTTCACCTCAATATGCTTTTTGCTGGAATAGTCAGTTTTCTCAGTAATTTTCCTAGAGGATGGTACAGGGCTGTGTTTCCTCTTTAGTGTGAGAAGAATTTTTTTTAACATAGTGATGTTTTAGTTGTTTCCAAGTAATATTTATCCTAGTTCTGGGACTTTTTTAGTGTCCCATGTGCTGCCAACAGGCTAGGGTGCAAGAAACACAAAACAGAAGATAAGGAGGCAATTACTGTCAGCAGAAGTGGCGACTCATAAAAATAAGAACAGTTAATGGCCTGCCTCTGTGAAGACAGAGGAAGAATCTAATAAGGTGTTAGAAGACCCCAGATGAAAACAATCATCATTTGGCTAAAAAGACACGAGGGGTGTGTGCGTAAATCATAAGGGTTTAATTGCCAAAGGACTTTTTTGTTCAGGGTCCCTCTCCAGAGGCACCCAGCACAAGCTATTCCTTTTGCTGTACCACATAATTGTTACATTATTTTTTTTCCTGGAATCAGATGAATGACACTGCTGTGAGAGGCCTCGGGCTGAGCCTGAAGGAGGAGGAAGCATACCCTAGAGTAGGGGTGTGTGTGTGCGAATGGAGTCAAAAGGGGCAGCAATCTTCTTACTGGAGTGACCCACTGCAAAAGGGCTCCAGTGCCTGGAGGCTTGGTTGGTATGTGTGCAACCCCTTAAATGGTGTGTGAATGTTTGAGCAGCAGCTTCTCCACTAACGCATGTGTACATTTTGGATGGGTATGGTCAAACAGCTGGTATGCTGCTGTAGCAAACATGATATCCATGCTAAATCTATTTCTTTACAGCTGAGCCCCAAAAGACAAAACTCACATACAGTGTCATAGGGAAAACTGTATCACACACATCCCTTGTTACTGAATCAACCTCAGAATGGTAAATCACCCTCACAAAATGGTATGACTTTTTACTGATAAATACCTTTGTATTATAGGGTTACAAAATTTTTCAGTGGCATTAGTCACATGTTAAATTTCCACAAAACCAGGTCATTTCTGTACATGTATTTCTTTATCAGTTTGTTGTCTGCTATGGGCTCTGTTACTCCTGTGTTTTGTTGTGTACCTCTGTGTCTTTTAACTGTAGTTGTTGCCATGTGAGAGTAACAGTTTATTTTGCATGGCCTCAGTGTGACTTTGAAAAACAGAAAAGTAGGTCTCACTTCTTAAAATCATCAAAGCTATATTTCAAGTGAAACTATTCCATTACTGCTATAAAAAAGCTTCTGCATTTGTTAGAGAAAATCAGAAGTCAGTCTGTGATAAAAGGCAGAATGATGCTAGTCCAAGTGAAGAGATGTTTATAATAGGGATATTCTGTTGTTGTACATCCTCACTAGCAGTGAGCACCCTAAGCTGAATAAAACAGAGAAAAAGTCCTCCATAGTATCCTGGAGGTGAATAAATGGAGAGATGTAAATATGTAAATTTCAAGACTAAGCTTATGGGATCTCAAAAGGAAGGAGCTGAGTGGGGAGACAGCTATAGTGAATAGACAGGAAGGTGGGGACAACCTTCAAGTCAAACATGAGTATCAAGTCAAATATGAATATCATGACTACTAGGCCTGGTTTTCGCTGTTTGCATGACAGTACAGATTTAGTCCAGCTTGAGTTCAGGCACAGAATCACTTTTCACCTAGAAACCGTTGACTTAGCAAGATTTTCCTGCCACAAATTTCTTTTTTACTACCTAGAAAATACAACAAAAATAGTAAGAGGATTATTGTTCTCATCAAACAATGAAACAATAAAAATAAAAAAAAAGCATAGGTCAAGACCTACATCAGACATTAAAAAAAAAAAAAAAAAAGAATTCCTGTTGTTCTTTCTTTTTACTAGCACCAGTGTATGCTATAAAACCAAGTCTGTATATACTGTGTCTGCATAGTGCACATACTTATGACCAGTTGTATGTAACTGCCTTAGTAAAAATGCACATTATGATTGCCACTGCCGTGTTTTGCCACTTCTTCCCTGCCTCTCTGTTTTGTGTGCTGTAGGTTTGCTGTCCTCATAACAGAACTCTGTGCCCATTCCCTGGTTAACTGGGTTTGGCCACTTGGTTCTTAACTCTTAAAATATATTTTTTTTTTCTTCTGTCAGAGAGAGCACTTTGCTATCAATAGCATTTCTCTCATATCAGGACCAGATCTGGTGAGTACGTGCATTCTTCAGGAGGCAGGTGACTTCTTTCATTAAAACAGGGGCATATTTCTCATAGAATAGTTAGGGTCAGAAAGGACCTTAAGATCATGTAGTTCCAACCCCCCAGCCATGGGCAGGAACACCTCCCCCTAAACCATGCCACCCAAGGCTCTGTCCAACCTGGCCTTGAACACCAACAGCGATGGAGCATTCACAGCTTCCTCGGGCAACACTTTCCAGTGCCTCACCACCTTTACATATTTCCTCTTCTCCAGTGTCAAAGAAAATCTAAGTATTCCATATGACAACTCTCTGAAAAATCCTAGTTACCTGGGTCGGAAAAGCATGTCACACCAGTGCAGTAAAGTTTTGTTTTTTTCTTTTTTTTTTTTTTTTCCTCAGAAAAGGCAGATTAAAGATAATGCATTTCTCTCCCCACAGATAAATGTGACAGGAGAACTAGTGACAACTGATATGGAAAAGGCTGAGATACTCAACTTATGGGACTGTTTAGGCCTTTTTTTTTTTTTCCTTCAGTTTTCATTGGTAATCACCATTCCCACATCTCTCAAGTCTCTGAACTTCAAGGCAGGGATGGGGGTACAAAGTCCCTTCCGTAAAAGATCAGATTTGAGTACATTTGAAGAATATGAACATGCACACAATTCTATAGGGCTTGATTCGATACATTCCAGGGTCCTGAGGGAATTGGCAGTTGCTAAGCCACTTTTCATCTTATTTGAAAAGTCACTGCAGTCGGGTGAAGCTCCCAGAAACTGGAGAAAAGGAAATATCACAGCCATTTTTATAAGGATAGTAAAGAGGACTCTGGGACCTCCAGACCAGTCAGTCACACCTGAGGGCTGGAAAGATCAATGAACATATACTCCTGGAAGCTATGCCAAACATGTGGAAGACAGGGAGGTCATTACAGACAGCAAACATGGCTTCACTATGAAGTATCATAGAGGTATGTTCTTACCTCTAAACTGAAGAAGTATGGATTTGATGGATGAATTGTTAAATGGGTAAGGAATTGGCTGAATAGCTGTGTCCAAAGAGTTACAGCCAACGGCTCAGTGTCCAAATGAAAAATAGTAATAAGTGATGGAAACCAGTAATGAGTCATGACCCTCAGGGGTACATACTGGGACAGATAATGTTTAGTATTTTTATCAGTGCCATAGGTAGTGGGGTTGAGTGTATGTTCCGCAACTGTGTGTATGACACCAAGCTGAGTAGTACAGTTGGAGTGGGCCCTTAAAAACACTATGAAGAGCCAGCAGGTCAAGGGAGGTGAAATCCCTCTTCGCTCTCATGAGACCCCTCCTGGAGTACTGCATCAAGCTCTGGAGTCCCATGTACAAGACATGGATCTGTTGGAGCAAGTCCAGAGGAAGGCCACAAAAATGGTCAGAGGGCTCAAACACCTTTCCTATGAAGAAAGGTTGAGAGAGTTGAGGTTTTTCAGCCTGGAGAAGCAAAGGCTGAAGAGACAACTTATTGTGGCCTTTCAGTAGATGATGGGAGCCTATTAGAAAAATGGAGAAAGACTTTTCAACAGGATCTGTACTGACAGGATGAAGGACAATAGTTTAAAACTGAAAGAGGGTAGATTTGGATTGGACACACAGAAGAAATTTTTGATGATGAATATGATGGGACACACTGGAGCATGTTGCCCAGGGAAGTTATGGATACCTCATCCATGGAAATGTTCAAAATAAGATTGGATGAGGCATTCACTTGGTCTAATGAAAGATGTCCCTACTCACAGTTAGTCTACATAATCTGTGAACATTCCTCTCAATGCAAATGACTATGAAACTTTCCAGACATTGAGTTTCCATATCAAGTTACAGTTTAATTTTAGAGGACAGATCTAGCAGACCAGATGAAATTTGGTGTATAATTTAGAATCAACTATAGGGGAAGAAGACAGGGAATTAAGCTCCAACCTTGCTTCACTTTATTAGTGGAAAAGCAGTGTGCAAACAAGTATTTATCTTCTTAGTTTTTTAAAAAAACATATCCAAATGGATTCTGACACGAAGATGCATGGAGACAGGCAGCAAGAGACAGGGAGAAATATACGTAGCCACAGATTCCTGGGCAGAAGCAGCTCAGTATGGAGCAGGGTTATAGTATGAAGCTCTAACTTTTTTTTTTATCCCATGGAAAATAATAAATAAGATGAAAAGCAGAAACAAAACCTCAGCATTCCAGAGCTGCACAACTTATCAGGGACTGGCTGGCAAGGGGATTTGGGGAAACTCAGGACCGTCCATTAACCTTATGGCAGGGATCTGCAAATCATAATAATTTCCATTGCAGCCTGTTGTATGGTCAGATTCCTGAGGATTGAACAGACTGAAGAACTGGATTTTCATGGCAGGGTGGGTTCATGGAGCTCTGCTGCAGGTAGTGCTAGACTACCCTGTTAGCAACATCCTGGTGAGGATACAACTACTTTACTCTTGAAATCTCCTGTAAACAACAGAGGACCTGTCTACAGAGTGCACAGCTTCTCACAGAAGCCTGGTTTTCTACAGCAGTACAGTTATGACTCTGAACTTCCCTCCTTGGAAGGAACAAATTGGACTTCGGAAAGGGAACACCATGAGCTTAGCCTTTGCATCCCCACTGTACTCCAGAATTCTTGCCAGAATTCTTTGGAACAGGACATTGGTGGTGGTTTGAGCCTTTAGGACATCTCCTTCAGAATCTTGGTCCTTGTTTTGCCCTGTTGGATTCCCATTGGGCCTATACTGAAAAGGCTGTGTATGAACAACATTCTAGACTACATTATTTTCTCTTGCCAATAAAGGGCTACTGGAACAGTGACATCTCTGACAGCAGATGCAATACGCATCTGCGATCTATGAGAAGGTATTGATTAACTGTTGATTAATCTTAAGCTGCATCTTCGTGAAAGGACACATAGCATAAAGCAGTTCAGTTTTAAAGGGACCAAAAAAAAAAAGAGAAAACAAGAAGGAAACAAAAAGGTCACCACCAACGTCCAAGAGAGGGCAGCAAAAGCACTGGAAACTTTTCAACCGGATCATTTCGGGTCGAAAGCAAAATGCCGAACGATTATTTGTCAAGTACCGTTGCTTGTTTTCAGCAGTATTACCTCAAAAGACTTTTATAACCCAAGAAGCAAACACGGAGTTTAATACCTTCCCACCGAATGACAAAACCGCCTTTCTTTTAACATATTTAATTTTTCTGTGACTAAAAAAGCAACTCTGTGTCCACCACGACACGAATGGAAAGTGCAGTAAAAGCATTAGTCCGAAAGAGCCAGTTTACCTTAAAAAGAATTAAAGTAGAGCACGTAACGTAATGATTAAACTCCCCATTAGCGTACCTTAACACCTAAACTCTCCTTGAAATAAAGTTCAGAAAGGGAGGGAAATGGAAGTGAGAACAAAATTTAGGAAGGACAGAATTTTGCAGAAAGACAATTGGACAGATTCTGCTGCAAGATGCTCCATTAAAAATAAAAATTGAAAAAAAAAATTAAAGTTCTAAAGTCACACGTGAGAAACAATGCAAGCAGGTGAAACTGCAATACATAGCACATACCCATATTCAAAAAACAAACAACAAAACCAACCTAATCCAACCTAAATCAACAACAAAAATATCTCAAACTAACAAAAAACAATCACAGTGAAAAATCGAAGAGTAATTTATTGAAGTGATTCAGTAACTATGACACCTTTTTATGATCGAGTTTTACTTCTAAGTGATTATGATCACCGTTAAAAAAAAAAAAAAAAAAAAAACACAAAACAAAAAAACAACCAC
>JAOEHY010008828.1:29940-47538 GCA_025447955.1 Psilopsiagon aurifrons
CACAAGTCAAAAACACAGTGCTGCACCAACTACTAAGAAGGAGAAAAATGACTGCTACTGCTGAACCCATGACACCCATGCTTATATACCCCACCTTCAATCAAGCATGTAAGCCACACTATTAAGCTGTGTTTACTGAAATCAGGAAGCCCACATAATTTTGCTGAGAATTTTTTGAAGCACAGAAAGGTTTTATCTTGAGACTGAGGCCCAAGTCAATATTTGCAAGTGTGGATTTGCCATTTGGAAGGCATCCCCTGTCAGTAGCATAGTTGAAGTGGTTTATGCTGCTTAAGTGAAACGAGTAAACAGTGTAACCTAATGTTTAAATGTTACAGCCATCATGATAGCCCTGTCAGTACTTTGGTAACTGACTTCATCTCTCCCCTCCCCTTTCCTGTCCTGTTGAGACAGTCAGAGGCTGAGAGACCCATTTCACCTTTTTATTCAAAGGCTCCTCTCAATCAAAGATACAAAAGTTTGGGCTGCAGCCCTGGTTTGGATTGTTTTCAACCTTCTTGCTGCCAAGTTCAGAAGCTACACAGGGTCTGATAAATCAAGACAAGACCTCTTTCGTAGCCCAGCAGCCTGGGCTGTCCCTTGAGGATGCAGTTCGCATGCAGAAAGTGGTTTCTCACTGATCTTCCAGAAGTCATCTTGCTTCCCTTGCACCATGCCAGCTGTGGGCAAGGGCAAGTGCCTGTTGTCTGAGTCACTGCCATGTTGCTCTGTAAACCAGCAGGAGCCAAATGCCATTTCCTCATGGAAAACAACATCACAGGATTAGACTCCAACAGTGGATTGCAGGAAGGCACACTGCAGACGCACTTCCGAAGGAATGTTGTATTTGGCAGGCATTGACACCCAAACACTCACATGGCTCTGCCACCACTTATACCTACTCCTCACAGGGCCAGATGTTTCAGGGTTCCTTTCAAATCAATAGTGTTTGTGATAGAATTGCAGAAATACACTTTCTGGGGTGTTTCTCTTACACAACATGCCAGCTGCAAGGAGTGTTTGTGCCCAGCCTAGTGTGACTCTGGAATAGTGAGCGTGATGTGCCTCATTCTGCCTTGGAAAGAGAAGGCTTGATGGGCCTTACTCACACCACACCACCCACAAGCTTCAGTCTTGCAGGCTCACTGAATAGCTGGCATAGCTGAACAGGTCTATGAAGAAAGGCTGGAGGAACTCCTAGAGTAAGTTTGCAGTGTTGGGGAGATATATGTGTAATATACCCAGTTACTCACATGAAGCTGGTTTAGGACATGGAAGAGAAGGGATAACGCCAATAACCTGCCTTTCTGCCCCTGTTGTTTTCCTTCCAGGGCTCCGTACTTCTCTAAGGAAGCCACAAAAGGACCTCCTCAGCAAGTGTTTCCCAGAATCTGGGTAGCCTGTGGACCTCAGAGCTTTGTAGCACATCATAAAAATCTACTCCTGCATTCAGGTAAGAGACAGCAAACAGCAAACCAGCTACTCACCAACCACAGCTGACACTTGACTGCTGCTTTTAAATCTTATTCTGCTTTTTAAACTGGTACTTAAAACAGCACAGGTCAGCTGATACATTGACTATTGATTCAGATAGAAAGAGATATCATGAAAACATTGTGAGTGCAATGTTCCTTGCACAGCTGAGACTGATCAGCTCCTCTCTTTGAGATCCTGCCGAGCTGCACTGGGCAGGAAGTTTTGCTGTTGAACTCTGTCAGCTTTAATAGAGTTCTAAGTACTTAGCAGCTGAGATACTGACCTGTCCAAACAGTCTCTCTGGAGCACAGTTTTCCAAGTAATGAATCTACTGTGGGCATCCCTGTGAGAATGTATTGAATTTTGTCTTGGGTTGCATTTCTGGAGGAAGCTAAGTCTGGAAAATGACGTGCATTGTGCTACCAGACACTACTGCTGTGCTTTGTCTTTGTTAGAGTAATACTTGGTTGGAAAACCAAATACTTTGGTTGGAAACCCCAACTGCTTTCAGGGTTTTATTTATACTTAGGCTCTGGACACAGCAGCAGGGTTGTCTTTAAGGATCCAGCACTTGAGAAAACCACCACAACCCCCAAGTCCTGTCCAGGTCATAGCAGTCATTTCCCAGCCTATGCTGATGCAAGTTCTGCTCCCTGTGCAGAACTTTGCACTTCTCTTTGGCAAAATGCACAAGGTTTCTTTCGGCCCATACCTCAAGTTTATCTAAGTCTCTTTATTTGAATGCCTTATGTTTGACTGTCTATCCTTCCTAAAACATAGAATAATCCACACAGAGTAGGGTACTCTCTTATCATCCATGGTGTTCCAGAAAACTTCAAATATTATCAAGTATTCAGCCCTGGGCTATTCTTCACTGATTGCTCACAGTCACTGAGTTGTTAACTACAGCCCTTTGACCCTGTGCTACAACTTTCAGACATTTAACAGCCTGTTGATACTGCCTGTATTTCCTCAGGTCCCAAATGAGAATTTCATGAGAGATAGTTTCAAAAGTAATCCTAAATTGCATCCAACACTCCCCCCTTGTCCACACCTATACTCTCTTATCTCTAGTTCTGTGATAATTACCAATACCTAAACATGCCAACGATTTTTTGTCGCCCTCCACCAGTCAGCAAGAGTCAACTGTATCCATTTGATATCTGGTAGTTACTCAGTCTCACTGATTTTTGGAGATGCAGCTATCTTCCCAAGTAACCTTTTCTACTCCATATTAGAAATCATTTCTTTACTGCTATTTTGCTGAAGTAAAGAAAATTAGTTCCTGTATTTCCTACAATATATACCATGGAAAGATGACTTCCTTCCATGTTTTAAGTGTGTGTGAGAAACTTGAGGTTCTAAGTCTGTGAGTCAGGGAAGTCTAACAATATGTGTCTTTCCATTAAGGAATAGTTCCTTGATCTTTCTGATAAACACTGTTGTTCTCTTCTCTATATTCTGTGAACATTCATTTCTCGTTGCTTGAGGTTCAGTACTAAAAATTGGGTCTAACACTCCCAGTGAGACTATATCATTCCTGGCTACAGAGGAAGACCTTCATCTGTCTTGGAGATGTTGTCACTGTCTCCTTTTCCTAACACCTAGTAACATGCTGCTGTTGATTCAATGTCAGTTAATAACTCAATCTGAAGATCCAGATCTACTCTGATACTCATTTACTGCTACTGTCTAATATTCGTAAAAACTGATATATTTCTTTCCAGGTGAAGTCTCTTACATATTTTTGAAGACAGTGTCTCCAATTTATCAGACTTTTTTAATAGATAAACTGTCCTCCGTCATTCTAGAATTCATTTGCTTGTTGATACCTACACTATTTCTATACATGCCCTGTAGGCTGTAAATCACATCATAAATATGCCTAGGACTGATCCTGTGGAACTCTGTTTGACACAATATTTTAATTTTATAGTTGACAATCATAAACATTTAAATACAATTTTCTACCCTCGGTCTGTGTGGAGAGGGCTAGACCATGTTTTCCTGATTATTAGTTTCACTTCAAATATTTTTCATAAAAGTAAAAGAAATGGAACAGATGGAAAACCTGCTCTGTATCAGCCAGGTCTAGGGAAACATTACATCCTCTATGGAAACTCTTTCTAAAGTTAAGTTTGGAGCAAGTCAGTTAAACATGGTTTTAATTTCTTCCCTTGCATCTTACAAACCAGTGCCTGCTTTGAGTATTGTAGATTCTTGAGTTTATTAATATCTTCCTTGAGTTTGGCAGAGCTGGTAGTTAGTACAACACCTTATCAATGCAGTATTCCCTCCCCAGGGTGGAAGAAATGACCTGGAGAATACATGAATCTGTAACCCAGAATGACTTTTGTGCTTAGTTCTTGCCCATGTTCTTCAGGTACCTTAACAAAGAGATTATATTGGCTGGTGTATAGCGGGGTCTACAGGTAACCTTTCAAGCATCCTGTTTCCCTTCACTCAGCCTGAAGGGCTACAACAAACTTTGATAGCTTAGGAAATGACATCTAATAGCATATACATCCTGAATGACACTGAAGGGGCAGGACATAGATTTTCTATGTTGATGGCCTAGTTTTGATTTTCGTCTCTGACTGAATCAGTATTTGCAATATGACTCACAAAAAAGAATTGTCCTTTGACTGTGTTGTGCACCTGGGAGAATAGACAGTACATAACATCGGCTCAGACACCACATTTTATTTGATTTCCAGGCACGAGGCAGGGCTACATTTGCAGCCTTTTACATGTAGGTACCTTTATTTCTTTGTCTTTCTTCATTTACTGGCTTCCTCTTTTTCTTCAACAGAAAACAACAAAAAGTTAACTACTCCACATAACAAAGTAGAAAAAATCCTGCTCAACTGAGATTCCTATGTGCAGTAATGCTATTAATAATAATGATAATTATCAGTCTTAGGGATGGGTGGACAGAAGTAAAATTTAATTATTAGAGTATCTCTGACTCACAGGCTTTTATAAGCTGGAAGGAAGATTTTGATGCTTTAGGCTGTCATTTTCTGGACAGACAAGGAGATTTTGAGGCTGATTCATTAAAATGCACAGCTCTTCTTTTTTGCTGGTTAGCAAGCATTTAACAGTTACAGCAGGCACGAATGTCACCTCTCCTCACTTTTTGATCACCCCAGAATGTAGGGATTTTTTTTTTTTAAATGGAAGTTTTGCTGAGACTTCAACTAGCCTTACGCCTTACAGTCGCAGACAACATGTTCACTGAGCCAAATAAAGGGAGTTCAAACTGGACATGACAAGCCTTGAAACTAAGGATTGTGTGAGAGGTAGCAATGCTTTTTTAAGCAACCTTCGTTTAACCACCAAAATTTAAAAAGTGTTGCCAGGGCCATTCAGTGCCAATCTGAACACTGGTTTCATAAATTAACCTGGAGAAGTATTATTTGCAAAATAGTACTAAGAGGTATGAGCACTGCTGAGACCCACCTGGAGTCAGGTTCTGGGCTCCCCAGTGCAACAGAAATGTGAATATAGCTAGAGTGAGACCAGTGAAAGGCCACTTAAAGTTGCTTATGGGACTGGAGCATCTCTCATATGAGGAGATGCTGAAAGAGCTGTGACTCTCAGCCAGAAGAAAAGAAGGCTCAGAGGAGTCTTATCCATGTGTTCAGGTACCTGAATAAAGGGGAAAGAACCAGAGTCTTTCCAGTACTGCCCCAGGACAGAAGTGAATGGGAAAAAAATGAAACACAGGAAATTCTGACTAAAAATAAACAAGTTTTTTGGGGTTTTTTTTGGTTTTTTTTTTTTTTTCCAGCAGGCTTCCTGGAGAAGTTGCAGTGCCTCCCTGCTCTATCTGAACCTTCTTCCAGTGTGGGGGTGAGACCTATTGCATTAGGTGTTAGATTAGAAGGCAAGATACTTCTTTTTAGGAGTTGTGATTTCCCTAACATTCAAATATCTGTCAGTATATTTTTGGTAGCTTAGTTGAAGTATAAATCTCAAAAGGATACAGGTTTCTCTACTACTGACAGCCTTTTGACATCTTATCTCTTCCATACTATATAAACCTTGCAATTGCTGAATCAGTATTTTCAATATAATTGTAGCATGCCAGCAACTTGACTAATGTCTCAGTATGGTGGTTTTTATTAGCAATATTGAGAGTGATTACCTGAATGTCTGCAAAATCATTATTTGTCAAGAAAATAGCATGCTTCAATTAAAACTTCACAATTTCTCTGTGTCTTCACCATGTTAGTAACAGTTAATATAATTAAATGAGTGTAGGTCTTCAGCTAAACTTGGCTAATCAGCTTACCTAGATTGTTCTCTTTCTGTAGCCTGAATGTCTAATTTGCCTCTATTTGTCTAACATCTAAGCTGCTTCTCCTCCATGTAGAGCCTTGATAAGAAAAAAACTTAAAAAAAAAAAAAATTAAAAAAAAAAGAAGTGCTTTCTGTGCTATACAGTTTTAGGAATGACTTCCTAAGTTATATGTGAGCTATTTTTGTTTTGAAGATCCTTGCACTGGAAAATATGCTAGCATTTTGTAGGGTCATCTGTAATCCGCACTTGCACCTGTACTGCTAGTCAAGGAAGGATGCCAGGGCATGTTGTGTGATGATGAATGGAAACGAGTTTCTGGTTTGGGGAAGGAAGGGTTTGCCTTTTAACGAGGCATAAGAAATTGGTTTGAGGTCCTGAGTAGGAGATGAACAGAGCCTGCATTTGGACAGCATGCTTGAAAAGTTAAAAGCCAGGAGAAGTTCCAATCTTTGCTCTTTGAAATTTAGTATAAGTCACATTTAAATATTTGTCTCTTCACAGGGAAACTGCAAACAATTGTTATTACCAGCTCATGCTCAAAACTTGTTTTTCAAGTCATGCTGCTTGGCATGAAGAAAAATTCTCCAAATTTCTCTGACATGTTGAAAAGACGTTCCATACTCTACTACTGATTTTCTAAGTTATGTGGTGGGAGGCTTGTTTTTCTCTTATCTGCAAAATGCCCAAGGCAATATCAATGCTATCTGTAAGGTCGATAGTGATTGGTCTCTCTAAAAACTGAGAACTGTTATTTTGGTCCAATGCAGCGTTTAACAGTTATTTCCAGCAATGTAAAAGTGAGAATTGTTCAAAGCTTCTGACAAGTTTATTTTATCCAATTAACTAGAAAATTTCATTGCTGGGATCAGGGCAGGGAAATATCCTAGAAATGACTCTCCTTTTCAAGTTGGCTCATACCATTAAAGAAATGGTTGGTAAGAGCAAGAAAATTTTCACTGCTCAGAAGTAGGCCAGGAATAATGGTCTGTGCAGAAAAGAGCCAATGTGATAGTTGAGGAATAGATATAGTAAAGGGTGCTGGAACATAATTCTGGATGCCAGATCTTCCAGTGTATCAAACAATTAGGGAAGAGGAAAGAACTTCAGAAGTGTAGCTCAAAACAGAGAGCAGGGAACTATTTAAATGACATGCAGATTTACATGAATGCATTAAGAACCAAAAGTGGGAGAACTTCAAGTTCTGCTGCTTGAAATCCCCAGATAATGATCTTTTTCAGCAGACCCAGACACATGACAAGCTTTCCTGCGTCTGTCTTTTGTATCATTTACATTCAAATTCTGCTCTATGGACATTTCCATTCAATAAACCTGGAAAATAAACATAATGTCTTCATCTTGCCCAGGAGCAACTGTATTTTTGCCTCTCAGAAACGTATTTCTGCTGATCATTTGAATTACCAACCTGAGCTTAAAACTCTAGGGCGCTTGCGGATTTGATTTAGTTGCTTATGTAAGAGCAGCATCATGTTCACAAGAAGTGTGGCAGATTTCACAGCCTGCTTCAGTACACTCTTCGTTCCCTACTGTGGGGTACTAGAGAACATAATTTTCCCTTTTCTCTGCTTTTTCCTTCCACTCCTTCTCTCCTTCTGAGTATTTATTAGCTGGACTGCATGGAGACACAACAAAATAAAAATAGATCAAGAAGAGAATATGAAACAGTTGTAGTGCATTGTTTTAACTTTTGTTATTCTGATGTATCTTACTTTTATTTGCCTTTTTAAACTTTCACATTTTAACCAAAACGCCTTACTATTACATATAACTTAACTGTGTTTTCAACATTTAATGTATTAAAAAAAAAAAAAAAAAAAAAAAAAAAAGAAGAATGCCAGGGCCTTTTTCAAGATACTATTAGTCTTCTAGAATCTCTAATTTATCCATGCTAGAAGAGACACTCCTTTGCTGAAATAGCCCACTCACATTTTTAATAACAAATTTTTATAAAGTACAATAAGGCAAGATATTAGGTTTGGGCTTAATTTGTTCTTTTCAACAAAGGAAATAAATAAAAAAAAAAAAGTTTTTAATTAGGAGCCAATCTAGGCTTTTGTCTTCTGATTAGTTAAAAATAAATCGTTGAAGCATTTAAAAAAATAAGTAAACTTTGTTGTCACTTTCTGAATCTGAAAATTTAAGTGGGATCATAATAATTAAAGCTGATTCTGATTTGTGAAGACTGTATGAAAAATGTTTTAATATTTTGAGGATTTGGATAAAACCCTAAATTGCTCAGTGCTTTTCTTTTCCTTTAAAGAAAAGAATGGCAGGTTTTATAAAATCTCTGGGGGAAAAAAAATCTTATTCAAATATTTATAGGTAATATTGAGGTTTAAGCTTTCTGTTCACATAGGCCAGATTTCCACAGTATTTAAATTTTTTGGGGGTGAACAGAGGCTTCAGCTGTCTCCATTAATGTTTCAGTAGCTTAAGATACATATTAGTGTATATATAGCTGTTTGCTATTTTTCCCCTACCAGTCTGCTTATGGCTTCTGTAAATCTTAAAGATTAATAGTATAGACTAATGTAAGCAAGAAAGTATTAAACTAGCAGTTTATCTGTAATTTATATGCATTAACTAAGCATGGGCAGCATCATTTTACAAACAGAGACAATTTGTAAAAATATCAAAATCTTCCTATTTACTTACAGAACACCACAAAAAATGCAGAGCCCTTGCAAGTTCCAGACACTTTTCAACAGTACATATATTCCTCTGAAGGTCTTTAATTTTCCCAAAAGAGGAAATTCTGTAGAAATACGGTATCCTTAATAGTTAAAGATATGGTTAAGGGAGCCGAATCTTTACCCATTTTCAAAGCTCAGCCATGAAATTGTGTTACTTCCTTCTCTTTGAAATCAATTTACGACAAAAATACTGAAGCTGCCCCCTCGGTTTCTGTCCTAATCTGGAGAAAACCCCCTAAAGAATAAGTCTGCAATACGGGGGAGACTTTTGGTCTACGGGGTTTATTATAATTTAGAAGGAAAAACAAAAGTTTGCCGTTCCCGGGGTCTCTCTGGCTTCACAACGCGGGGTTAAACTCATCTTTTCTCTCTCATCTGGGGTCCCAAGAGCAAGAAATTCCCCCGAATTAAAGTCCACCCTCTTCTTTTCACTGCCCGAAGAAACTGGGGTGATTTCATGGCACTCAGTTTACAAAAAATATGAATTTATAACTCCAAAGAAACACAGACTCGGCGGACTAAAAGCTCTTCCTGGCTAACAGTTAGGCGGGCTCTGCAAAGCACCAATCACAGATCACCGCTTCGCTATAAATTCAGGCATCGGGGTTACTGTAGCCCAATTACTTTCTTTTGATTAGGAAGAAGTCTCTGCAGCGATGTCGGAGACTGCTCCAGCCGCCGCTCCCGCTGTCGCGGCCCCGGCCGCCAAAGCGGCAGCCAAGAAGCCGAAAAAGGCGGCGGCCGGTTCCAAAGCTCGAAAACCGGCGGGCCCCAGCGTCACCGAGCTGATCACCAAGGCCGTGTCCGCTTCCAAGGAACGCAAGGGGCTCTCTCTCGCCGCGCTCAAGAAGGCGCTGGCTGCCGGCGGCTACGATGTGGAGAAGAACAACAGCCGTATCAAGCTGGGGCTCAAGAGCCTCGTTGGCAAAGGCACGCTGGTGCAGACCAAGGGCACCGGTGCCTCCGGTTCCTTCCGCCTTAGCAAGAAGCCGGGAGAGGTGAAAGAAAAAGCCCCCAAGAAGAGGACAGCTGCAGCCAAGCCTAAGAAGCCGGCAGCCAAGAAGCCTGCCAGTGCTGCCAAGAAGCCCAAGAAAGCTGCGCCAGTGAAGAAGAGCCCCAAGAAAGTGAAGAAGCCTGCCGCTGCCGCGGCCAAGAAGGCAGCCAAAAGCCCCAAAAAGGCGACTAAGGCTGCCAAGCCTAAGAAGGCGGCGGCAGCAGCGAAGAGCCCAGCCAAGGCAAAGGCGGTGAAGCCCAAAGCAGCCAAGCCCAGAGCAGCCAAGCCCAAAGCGGCCAAGGCAAAGAAGGCTGCGCCCAAGAAGTGAAGTGTTGAAGTGGAAATACTGAAACCCAACGGCTCTTTTAAGAGCCACCCACTATTGTCCCAAAAAGGGCTGATGCACTCCGTCGCAGAGGTCCGTGCCTGCAGCAGAGGTAACCACACGCCACTATCCGTGTGGGACGGTCGTCTGTGGATTGGATGGGACACTAAACTCCTGCCGTGGTTACGCTAAGACTTGGAAAAATAAAGTTTGTATTTCCTGCGAAAACGCTTTCTGAAGGCTTTTTTTATGTTTCTTTTTTTTTTTTTTCCGAGCACCGCAAGGGGGTTAAAGGGACTGTTTAGGGCGGGTGCCTCTCCGGGGCGTGGAGTTTTGTTTCGGTGATTTTAACCAGCGCGGTTATTTAACAGCCTGGGCGCGACAGCCACACCTCTTAGTGACCGTACCCGGGAAGTGGCAGCGCGGCTCCTTCGCTTCCTTGGCAATGACCTATCCATTCGGCGGCGCTGTCGTGGGGCAGGTCTGAATTTCCGCGAGACTTCCCCGACCTGCTTCGAGACGGAGACTGCCGGGGAGGGGGGCGGGGTGTTGCGTGTGTGTGCGAGTGTGAGTGGAAATATCAGCGGTCCTCTTCTGCGTTCTGCTGGCTTGGTGGTGGTGCAGCCGGAGTGACAGGAGCGCTGCCGGTCAGCTATCCTCTGCAGCGGCAGACAGGGCTCTTTGCCGCCGGTGCTTCCGCGGCCGGTAGGAGAGGCGCGGAAATCCCCCGCGGCATCGTGGCTCCGCCTATGTCCTGTTCTGATTGGCTGATGGGAGAATCCGCTTTTGCTTATTGGGCAATTGGGTGATTTTGAAAAGCCCGCGCTTCCCGCGCAGGCTCCGCTCTTGGCGTTATGAGGTCGTTCTCCGAGCGCACCTACCCCGTCTGAGAGGCATCCTCGCTTACCCTAGTTTTCTTGTTTGTCTTCCTACCTACAAGGCTGCTTTCTGTCTTGTCCTGGGTTATCTATCTAGTGACAACTCTGCAAAATGGCACATTTATTTCTCTTATCCTATTTTTGGAGTCCCCGGGTGATAACTTACCTAGTAAGTATTTTCCATTTATGATGAAACGTATAAAGCACCACCTTATAAATCATTAGTGTATTGATTCACAACGCCGCTTACGTTAACTGGAAAATTTGAAAGCTAATATTACCAATAATTTCATTTAACTTTATTCATGGTTTTGAGACGTTATTAATAATTGCAAGCCCTTAGGACTGATTCGATACATTAAAACTTGAGTTTAGCGTTTTACAACCGCTTTTTTACACTCAAAGATGAGACACTAGCATGTTAAAGCTCTTTTAAGGAGTACTTAGGTGGCTCTTAAAAGAGCCTTTGGGTTAAAACCGTCGGTCCGAGGCGCTCTACTTGGAGCTGGTGTACTTGGTCACAGCCTTAGTGCCCTCAGAGACTGCGTGCTTGGCCAGCTCACCCGGCAGCAGGAGCCGCACGGCCGTCTGGATCTCCCGAGAAGTGATGGTGGAGCGTTTGTTGTAGTGCGCCAGGCGCGAAGCTTCACCAGCGATGCGCTCGAAAATGTCGTTGACAAAAGAATTCATGATACCCATAGCTTTAGAAGAGATACCTGTGTCAGGATGCACCTGCTTGAGAACCTTGTACACGTAAATAGAATAACTCTCCTTACGGCTCTTCTTACGCTTCTTATCACCTTTCTTCTGTGTTTTAGTCACCGCTTTCTTAGAACCTTTCTTAGGAGCAGGAGCTGACTTAACTGGCTCCGGCATCGCAAAACTACCTCTCACCACCACCAGAGTTAAAACCAGACCTACAAGGGCGGCAGAGCCCTTTATTTATAGGGTCGTTATGCAAACAGCAGACCTCCAACTCATTCAATTCGATTGGATCTTCGCTCAAGGAGGCGTATCCTTGTCGCTGATTGGTTAAAATATGATCCCTCGTCTCATTGGCTGTCTAAGCAATTGATGCTTCCAGCCAATCACCAAGCGCCAATCCCGCCTTGAGAAGGAATAAAAAGGGAAGATCCTTTAATCGCTGCTCTTTAGTCTGTTTTTCGGGTGGCGTGTGTTGTCCAGGTTATTTTGAGTGGCTGAAGCATGTCTGGTCGCGGAAAGCAGGGTGGTAAAGTCCGAGCTAAGGCGAAATCGCGGTCGTCGCGAGCTGGGCTGCAGTTCCCCGTGGGCCGCGTTCACCGCCTGCTGCGCAAGGGTAACTACGCGGAGCGGGTGGGTGCTGGAGCTCCTGTCTACATGGCGGCTGTATTGGAATATCTGACGGCCGAGATCCTGGAGCTGGCGGGCAACGCGGCCCGCGACAACAAGAAGACGCGCATCATCCCGCGGCACTTGCAGCTCGCCATCCGCAACGATGAGGAGCTCAACAAGCTGCTGGGCAAGGTGACGATCGCGCAGGGTGGTGTGCTGCCCAACATTCAGGCGGTGCTGCTGCCCAAGAAGACTGAGAGTCATAAGGCTAAAAGCAAGTAAACTCAGAAAATGAAGCTGCTCAGACTTCTAAATACGATTTTTTAATTCAAAGGCTCTTTTCAGAGCCACTTACAAGGTCAGAAAAGAGTTGTCTTGCTTCTTTTATGAAAGATCTGGTGCTGTTTCCTTATGTGCTAGTTTTGTTAAGTAAGACCGTGTTCTGTGGCAATACTTAAAAACTTCAGTCTCTGAGGGCGTGGTATATTTGCATTCCAGTTCTTGATCCTTTGTAAGGAAAGAAAATACTTACAGTGAGTTATTTTTACTTAACAGATTTGTTCTTAATGTTCAATGTGCTCAACTGTCATGATTTTATGGGCCACTTACGATGTGAAATACGGGTGCAGGGGTTGCTAAAAAAACTGGGGGTAGTGCAAAAAGCTAGCTTGAAAATACTATTCCAAATCTGTATAACTGCAAAAAAAAAAATGAAGAAAGGCTTCCTTTGTAGGCTGTTCTTTTGAACTTGTAAAGTTTCCCTGTGATTTGACTTAGGAATAAAATGAAAAATGTTTTAAGCGAAATAGCTCATTTTGGTCTCGAACCTCAATTAGATATACTTGCATTTTAAAGCAATAATGGAGCATCTCTCTGTTAAGAGGAAACCCCTTGCAATGCTGGTATTGTCTTTTTAAGTAGGATTTTCAAATATGCTATTCTTTAATTGTCTTGCTGTACATAACTATTTCTCTTGTTCCAATTAACAGTGGACAAAAGTATTTGAATTCATCTTTATTTTTGGTTTAGGTGTCACCCAAGAGCACAGTATTAAAGCTCTTTAAATGCACTGTTATAAATTATGAGAAAGGCCTGTCTAGCTGATTTGTCTTACTAAGGTGTTCCTAGGAACTGCACCTAATGGTCTGCGGCACCCTGCATTGAGGCCAGAATTCCCACCTGTGCAGCACTTCTGCCCTCCTTATCCCCTGGGGAAAAGGAGCTTAGAGGAAGGAAATGCCACATACACAGCAAGACACCTGTGCCTCTCCTACCCACCCCCAAGCTATAACAGAGGATCTTTTTAAGTAGAACTGTATCATGATCAGAGTGGTACATCACAGGTAATTTGTGGAGAGAAGCATTAAAGGAGAGCTGTCTGAAGCATCACACTATCCTGGTACGGTGACAGTACCTTGCCTAAGGATTTGTTTGCAAGTAGGTATGCTTAGAGCCATAATGTTTCATTATGTTGTTGATCCTCATGAGCTGCAGCTATTTGGTACTCCTCTTCTTGAACAATTGCAGTTGTATTAAGACTGTGTTTTAACATGTACAAGTCTCCTCAATGTTTTTTTCCAGAACAGATTCCTGCACATGTTTCAGGTCATTGAATGGTTTGGGTTAGAAGGGACCTTATAGCTCATTCAGTTCCAGCCTCCTGCTATGGTCAGGGACACCTTCCACTAGATCAGGTTTCTCAAAGCCCTGTTCAACCTGTGTTCAACACTTCCAGGGTTGGGGCAGCCACAGCTTCTCTGGGCAACATATGCCAGTGCCTCACCACCCTCATAAGTGAGAAATTTCTTCCTAATTTCTAATTTAAATCTCTCCTCTTTTGGTTTAAAGCAATTCTCCCTGTCACTGCAGGCCTTGGTAAAAAGTCCCTCTCTGTTGTCTTATATTGAAAGGCTCACATAAGGTTTCCCTAGAGCCTGTTTTGCCCAGGGTGTGCAACTCCAACTCTCTCAGTCTTTTTTCGCAGGAGAGCTGTTCTGGCCCTCCTCTAACATGGCCATATGTTCTTTGTGCTGGGAACCCCAGAGCTGGATGCAGTCCTCCAGGTGAGATCTCATGGGAGAAGAACCTCCCTTGACATACTGTCCAGGGTGCTTTTATGCAGCCCAGGATAAAATGGGCTTTCTGGGTCGCAAGTGTGTATCTCTAGATCAAAGCACTAGAATTCTAGAGAAAGCCTGGGATGTTACCTGTATCTAGGAGTGTGATTTCTCTGTGAAAGAAAACTCCTCAACATGGAGAGGGTTTTACTCTTCTCCAAGTGTGGAAATAAATCCAGCGCTTCTCCAAATTCTTCTTGTCATCTGACTGCAAATCCATCATTTTATTCAGAATTCAAACACCTCTCATTTTACTATTTACCCTCTTCACATCAATAACTGGGATTTCACCCTTCCTGATACTGAAGTCCACTTCTTAGCATTCTTTTTCTTCTTAGCCACTTGTGGTTTTACCAGTTGTGAACCTTGTGCTGCCATCTCACTGGTGAAACCTCAAAAGTAATGTTCTGTAAATCAGATGGATTATATGTTAGGAGTGCTGGCAGATCTACTTATTAGAGACTTACAGCTTTCAAGGAATACTACTAGATGGAGGAATGTAGAAAAGCAAGTTTTAAATAAGCAAGCTTCATCTCATTTGCATATATAACAAGCAGTAGTAAAGAGAAAATCCATACCATAAGGTGCCTTAGCTATATCACTGGGTTCCAATGCACCTTCATATTCTGAAGAACTTGTGATGCAAAAAAAAAACTCCAACCATGCACCTTCAAATATTGTGGATCACAGTTACATTCAGGGGTCTTAGAAGCATAGAATGGCTTGGATTGGAAGGGACCTTAAACAGCATCTAGTCATTCAATAATGTCAGTCAATGCATCTAAAGTCTTATTAATGAGTAGTTAAAAAGTAAGATAAAAGGCTTTTCTACCACTTTTCACCTTCACATTGTTTTCAATGTTTTGAATAATATACTCTATTAAAAAGAATTTATGAGACTCTAGCTTGCATATTATTGTTATGTAGCAGGTACAGATATGGATTTAAATTGCTGTGTAAGCCCCCAAGAAAATTAAAAGCAACTTTGCAGTTGTATATAATACACTGATGTGATTATTTATTTACTAATTATGTACTTTCTTGTGCAGTTACGGTTAGATATTGCCTTACTGCAACAATCAAGTGCAATCTCTTCATTATAGTTTAATGAGGAACTAGCACAATTGTTCTAATTAGAGCTTATTTGAAAAGCTACAGTTTTGCAAAGGTTTCCTTTATCATTTAACTCATAGCACCATGTGTCCAAACTCCTTGGGAAACTGCAGTACCTATAGTCCCCGGATTGGATCCCAAACTTTGATTCAAATAATAACCATTGTCTCCAATGAACAGTAAAAGCAACTTCATTAGGTATTATATTCAACAGCAAAATTTTCTTTCTGCCTTATCTGTTTTTGTCTAAGAAACCCCCCTGCTCCACAAGAAACTGACTGTATCACTAACAGAAACACACAAGAAACCTGTGGCTAGTGTAGCAACCTACAGGCAACACAGCCTTTTAGAAAGCACGATACTAAATAATATCAAATGTCCCACACAAGCTGGGGAAAGGGGGTTACAGGTAATAAATCTGTCAGCTCCTGGTTTTGACATCTGCATCACCAATTTCTGCCAGGATATTTTGGAAGATAAATTTCCAAGTCTTCCAATGGTTATACTGCTGAAAGGAATAGTTATACTAGGATACTCAACCTGCACTTAGGAAGAGGTATGAAGAAATTATTATTTTAAAACACTTAAAGATTTTGTGTAATACCATCAGGCTTCCTTTAGTATTCAGAAGGTTGATTGTGCCTAAGGAAACCCGTCTAGACACAGATATTCAAGTATAAAAGAACAAAGCAAACTTTGTGGAACCAAATGCTAATGTTAAGCACCAGCCTGGCAGGTCCACTAGTGACAAGCCTTCTAATTAGTTTATAAACAGTTTTAATTCATTCTGCTCAGTCAAAAAGCATAGTCTAAATTAAAGCTAGCTTTTTCTGCTCATATTTTATATGTTTGATTGGCAGATTTTTAATTTAGTTTATTTAAAATAATGGTTTAAATGAAAATGGAATTCACAGTGATAATTCTAATTACCCTAAACACCTGTACTTTTTTGGATGCCTGTAACTTAATATATGAATTTCTCAATCTCATTTTCCCCTGAAGGTGGGGAATATATTCTGCCAATAAATACTCTGAAGATGTTGCTTAAGTATCTCCAGGAATGAAATTGCATAAACAGCTATCCAAATTTAAAATTATATCAATAATCTTTAAAAGGCAGACATGTTTGAAGTGCTCAAAATATGAATAATTTAAGAAATGGCAAGTAAAGAGCCATATGATTTCTATTCTGTGCAAGTATATGTAAAAATCATAACAGTTTTAATTAAGAAATATACTCTCTAAACTCTTTCAATATTTATTCACTTTCCAAATATAGTCTAAAGTACTGTAAGCAGCACATATGCAAGGTTCGTTAGAAAAAGTGTGAAATACACAGGAAAAAATCTGTATTCCTCACTGGAATAACATTTGGTTATTGATCATTTATCAGATATCATAGAGACATCTAGCTGGTAGCGTCGGTAATGTATTTTTTCACTTGCTGGATCCAGCTGCGCCCTCACCACCACTTCTCTGTCTCGACCCCGGCAACTGTCGGGCGGGAGCCCCTTGGTCATTACTGCCCGTGGACCCGCTCTGGGCTGAGGGGAACAGCGCATGGTCGCTCCTCCGCTCCCGAGCAGCAGCTCGAGTTGCCTTCACAGAAGACCCAGGTCTAAGCATTACTTACCAGAGCCCCGCACTGATTATTTTCCCCCCTGCTTAAGGCCTCACTCCCTGCTCCCTCTCGCACCGACCTGCAGGTCGTTCCGTGCTAACGTGAAAGTGCTGAACGCTCGGGGCCCACCCCCGGGGCTGCAAGGAAGAGAGGGAAGCTGTTGAGAGAGAAGTGTCTGGGTAGATAAACAAAACATGAAGCAGCAGTGGCCGAAACGAATAAACAGAGCGCTACACAGAATTCGTCCATCCACGGGATCCCCACAAGCGGAGGCGGCGATCAGCGGTGCCAGGCGGGGCGGTAGCGCCGAGCGAGGACTCGGATTGGTAGGATTTTGCCGCAGACAGCGGGAAGGGTTGGGATGCGGACGGCGTGCAGCAGCCCTAAACGCGGGGCCAAGGCTGCTGTTCCTGCAGCTGGCGGAGACCCCCACCTGCTACTTAACAGTTACTTGGGCGGGGGGAGGTGGATGGGAGAGAGGACGGGAAGGCAAAGAAGAGAAAGGATGCGCAGGCTGAACAGGAACAGAGAAGCTTGACTGCGGGGCTAGAGTCCGTTCCTGGTAGAGACAGGCAGAGCAGCCGAACTATTCCCCTAAGGCAGGTGCCGGGGAAAGTGACCCAGCCGGCGTCTCACGGGAAGCCCGTCCTGAGCTGCGAGGGGGCCGCTTGGGGCGCAGGGAGAGAAATCGGGGCGGAGTCTGCGGACGAGGCCCAGCCTCCGCAACTCCCGCCCCCCGCCTT
>JAOEHY010008830.1:0-11302 GCA_025447955.1 Psilopsiagon aurifrons
AGGGGCTTGGAGCAACTGCTCTATGGAAGGTGTCCCTGCCCGTGGCAGGGGTTGGAGCTGGAGGAGCTTTGAGGTCTCTTCCAACCCAAACCATTCTATGGTTCTGTGAAGCAAGTGAAAGCATTGTCTTTTGACTGATGCCTTAACTCTGGTCTACTTGTCCACAGTCCAAGACAGCAGTGTCTGGGTGAGAATATGATCTTACTTGGTACAGCCCATCTTTGGTGCCATCCTCTCTTTCTTTGTATTTTGCTATTTCTGTACTTCTGTAATGTCTCTTCCAGCTTCTCCTCCTAGAAAATAAATGAAGAATGTTTTTTATGAAAACAGCCTTTTTTTGTATGTCTTTCTGTGTGTACTACATTGAGTAGTCATGTGTGTGACTTAAGTTTATTCTGTTTGTCTACAGGCTTCTTGGACAGAAAATGGAGCTGCTGCTTAAGCATTTCCATATGTGTTCAGCCATATTGTTCAGCTGTATTCTTCACCTAATGTAACTTGTAAAAATAAGCATCTTTACAATGTTGTTTTTATGTGTTGGTAAAGAGTTGATGTAGCTAGAAATGTTCCAGACCAGCGTTTATCCCTGCTGGGGATTGGCAGGGGGCTGTGTCAAGGCCTGCTAGCTTTTAAGCAACCTACAACTTCATCTCTAGGAACTTGATGGCCAATTAATTGATCCCTCCAGGAGACATAGCTGTATACAGTGCTTCTGCCATCTGAACCCAGCAGAGTACTTGAATGTCAGCAAGTTTTCCATTTATAAGAGTGGAGAGAACAATCCGAGCTCTGCCAAGTACATGCAGGGCTTCGGCAGCCCTGCTGGCCTCGGACCCGACATGTTGTCACTTTTGGTTTTATTTAGGGCAGATTTGCAAAGCTGGTGTGTTGATAGAGACATAAGGGAGCATGTGATATGTCCCATCTGGGTAAACTCTGTTTTCTGTATGCTGTCTTGCGCAGATGGTGTGCTTTTGGTATGCTTTCTTTACTTCACACTTGAAGCTGAAGCAGCCCAAGTTGAAGGAGATGAGCTATATTAATCTAGTCACTTATAAACCTGAGACGACTTGTTGGTGAAGGGGTAGGTGGCAGGAAAGAGTAGTCACTTCTGTCTCTTGAGTCAGCCTTTGTCTTTTCCCACAGAGCAGGTAAAACTGTTTCCCCTTTTGATTCCACCTGTGGAGTTGGATTATATATCACTGTGAATAAATGAATGAATGAATAAATGAATAAATATCACTATGAAGAAGTGAATGGGAGTCTGACATAGAGAGTGTTGACTCCTTGTCTTCTGTGAAGATGGTTATATGGAAATAAGAGTTGTGGCAGTTCCTCCAATTTTGTCTGCTTTTCACTAGCCAGCTTTTCCGTCACCAGTGGATGTGAGTGAAATAGAGCCCGGTATTGAGGCACAGTCCATAGACTGTATGTGCAAGAAGAAATTAAGGAGAAAAAAATCAGAAGAAATGGAGTGTGACTACAGGGGGCTGGGACAGGCCAAGGGGAACGGCTTTAACTGCCAGAGGGGAGACTGAGAGGAGCTCTTGGGCAGAAGCTGTTCCCTGTGAGGGTGCTGAGGCGCTGGCACAGGGTGCCCAGAGAAGCTGTGGCTGCCCCATCCCTGATGGTGTTCAAGGCCAGGTTGGACACAGGGGCTTGGAGCAACTGCTCTATGGAAGGTGTCCCTGCTTGTGGCAGGGGTTGGAAGCTTTGAGGTCCCTTCCAACACAAGCCAGGCTGGGATTCTATGAAATTAGTTCCATAATCCTGCACAGTGTGGGAAGAAACTCATAATTCTAGGAGCCTGTTGATCATTCCTGGCTAACATTGGTCAACATCTCCTTAATGTGGCTGTGAGAAGGTCAGAAAGCAGGATTGAGGCAAGGCCTTGTAATGCTGAGGCTTTTGGATGCTCTACGAGTATACCATGGGTTTTGGTGATGCATAGTCTTCCTGTGGCTGTGTGTCAATAGCCTATGTGGCAGTTCAGGTTAAATTCACAGAGGTGGAACCTGAAGACAGTCATCAAAATGAGAACTTGGGTGAGAATTCAATTTGGGTTTGGAGCTTATAATTTTTAGCACTTCATTTGAGGGAAGCTGCACAAAGTGCTTGATAGAAACACGTGCCATCAGTGAGGGCATCTGGCTGGCTTGGAGGGGTCTCCTCAAAGGACCTATTGTTAAAAGGACACTTTATTAGTAACGGGATGAGAACATTGGCCGATGAGGCAAAGCTGTAGCGCCAGGTTCTGCAGATTTGCTGGTGCTGCTTTGTGTGCAGAAGAGGGGAGGTGGATAACGTGTGATTTGCCATCCCTTGGCTGAGGTTGACCTTCAGCTGGAAAGTGAGACTCTGTTAGTGACCCAAGAGAGCAAGGATTTAGCTTCACTGCCCTGACCCATGTCCCCATGTCCTGTCTTTGTGCAAATGGTAAGAGTGCAGCTGTATGTGTGATGGCTGCTGGGGACAGGAGCCACCTTCCAGTGTCGTTCCATGGTCAGGTGTTTTGGCATGAGCTGCAGAACTTAGGTGAAGGACATCTCCTTTTGGGTAGTATCCTGGGACAGCGATAGGTGTGGCTTCAAAAGAGATTCCAGGGGGGGTTCTTGTGGCTTTGTGATTTTCTTTTTCCCCTTCTTATGTAACTTCTCTTTGCTCAAAGCTGTAAATCCTCTTCTAGAAATACTACCACAGAAATCCTTTGTCTTGTCTACAGTATTTAAGACATAAACATCTCTTAGATACACCCCAAGAAAATAGCAGAAATTGAAAACTACTCTGGGAAGAAATCATTGTTTCTGGTGAGTTTAAGAAGTCTCGGTCTTTACCAGACACAGGGATTTGAAGGCTGGAAATGATGATTAGAACGATAGTTTCTGCTTATGTAACATGCTCTACCAGTGTTTGCATGTTAATGTGTTTTAAAAGGACTCTTGTCTTTGTGTGCTTGCTTTACTGTTTATAGGACTACTTTTGAAAGTCAGAATCTTGCAGAACCCCGGCATCCCTGTGGAAGTGTTTCCTGGGATCTCTGCCCGGCCATGTGCCTGTTGCAGCTTTCTGGTATCATTTTAGAGTCCTTATTGAACCATTTTCTTTCACGTTTTCCCCCAGACCTCTTTGATCTGGCAGGAACAGTTTGCTCTTCATCCCTGTGTGCCCATATGCTGACAGCCACTCCCAGCTTGATGTGTTTTGTAAAGTTTATAATCATCTCTTGGTTTCCAGCCTTGACTCCAGTAGTAGCTGTGAGTGATGGGTCAGCAATCCCCCCGACTCTGCTTCCATGCCAGCTTGTGGCACTGTTACTGTCTGCCCCTCTTTCTTCCCTGTTCCAGTACTTGCCCATAGCCTTATTTTCAGTTTTCCATTATTGTCATTGGAAGGAAAGCTCTTGAGGTTGCAGGACTCTTTACTGAGCATTGGCAAATGAGGGTTTCCCTGGGGCTCTCAGCTTGGCCTGATTTGTGGAGGTTTTAATGCAAGAGGCAAAACCACATCCAGGTATGAAAAACGTCCGTGTCCCAGAACTGGAGGAAGTGCTGCTGAAGAGTTTTCTCATGTAATTCAGTCTGCAGTTTCCATCAAGGAAATATCCACCTAGGTAAAGTTGTGTAAAATTGGAAGCAGTTTCAAATCAGGAGTGTGTTACAGTGCTATGGTTGGGGTTTATAATGATTTATGGCTTTCTAGAATTGAAAACAACTTGGAATCAAGTAGTTGTTCGCCTGGATTACATTCACAGTTTTCATTATTAGCCTTCCGCTGTTTGCTTTGTGTGTGTGGTGTGTTGTTTGGGTACTTTATATCTCTTTTGGGTCCTATTTTAAATTATGCCCTTCTCTGGGTGTTGCAGGCCAGGAGAACCTCAGTGCTCCTCTGATGTCCCTCTGAAACCCGCTTCTCTTTCCATTGTCTGGACTGAGAACAGACACTGGTTTTGGCTCTGTGTTTTTGGTGAGGTGAGGAGCTCTGGCCTGACTGGGGGCTGGCTGCAGACGTGCTGCAGCTCTGTACCCTGCAGAGCCAGCCCCACTGGGATGTGTGTAATCAGCAGCGAGGCTTCTGGAGCATGAGTCAGATGATCCTAAAATGGATAATAGCCTCGAAGTGTGTGCCTTGACAGCAGGAATAGCTGTAGGAGAGACAGCTGTCAAATCAGATGACACACAACCTGCAGCTAGTATCATGGAAATAGGAGAGGACTAGAGGAGGAATCAAGGTAACATTCCCTGCCAGAATAGGAGCCTGGGTAAACCCAAATAAATCTATTCAGATGTTGCTCTTGAAAGCAATTTCACATTGAATACCCGGGAGCAAAACTCTTGAGAGTGCTTTAGCCTTTTCCTATTTGTTTTTGTATTGGTTTCCATTTCCTACATCATGTTACAGCACTTGTCAATGAGCTGCTGAGGTTTACGGACAAGCCAAACTCTGCCGTATGTCTGAAGAGTTTTGCCAGAACCCCTCAGCAGAATGGTGCGCAAAGCAAAATATGCTCATTTTAATTCTGCCATCTCCCATCTGTGCTCACACGAAACCCCAGAGGGACAGGGATGTAATCCTGTACAGCAGGAGCTAGGCAGGATCCCTGGTGGCTTTGCTGCCCTGAAGAAGGGGTGGAAGACTGTGGAGTACAACAGGAGCCTGGAAATGTGACTGCAATCTGTTTCAGCTGACTGTGCATTAGCTTTCAGCCAAAATTTAGTGGAACTCTTCAGTAATTACATAAAGTGGGTCTGTTTAAACGAGCTTAGTGTGATTTTTGAGCTGAAGGACACATCCTTCCTTGGTCACTAGTGAATGTGTCTCTGTGCCTTTTGTGAACTGAGCACACCCACCTGGTGAGTGTGATGGATGAAGTTCTCTGGATTAAAGAAGCTGAGGTCAGAAGGGTGTTTTCTGGATGGTTTTGGACCCATCATTGCTGAAGGTAACAGAACAAGGAGGTGTACACTGGTGCTCATAAAGCTTAATTTATACTTAACTGGTCCTCTTACTGCCAAAAAGAAGCTGGCTGGTATCCTAGTGCCACTGAACCGTCTGTAGAGGGAAACTATGTAATTCCTGCGGAAGATGGATGATCTTCTACTTCCTAGTAGCCCGTCCTGATTGTTCCCTTTACCAGGAAATGTTTGTGTCATTCATAAAGTGAAGTCTTAGATTCATACAATCCCAGCCTGGTTTGGGTTGAAGGGACCTTAAAGCTCCTCCAGTGCCAACCCCTGCCACGGGCAGGGACACCTTCCATAGAGCAGTTGCTCCAAGCCCCTGTGTCCAGCCTGGCCTTGAACACTGCCAGGGATGGGGCAGCCACAGCTCCTCCGGGCACCCTGTGCCAGCGCCTCAGCACCCTCACAGGGAAAAGCTTCGAAACCTAAGAGCTCATCTTAATCTCCCCTCTGGCAGTTAAAGCCATTCCCCTTGTGCTATCCCCACAGGCCCTTGTAAAAAATATAGGGAATTCATAAATATTTTAAAATATAAAGGAATACAAAGAATAAAAAAGTGAGAGTAGTTCAGAGTTCCTCTTTCCTTGATCAGACAAATGCTGCATGTCTTCCTAAGCCTTCCCCCATATGTTCTGCTATACCAGTGCAGCAGTGCCAAGCCTCCTCAATCATTCCCTCCCTTAATTTAACTATTGTGATACAGAGTAAATGCAGGATAGAAATAAGATGGCTTTTTCAAACAGCCACTTCTATTGAGCAAATTGAAAGGAAAACAGGATGTTTTATTGAACTCTTACTTTTTAATGCAGACTATCATCTGGATTTGAGCCTGACCTAATAGTGCTCCTGAGCTTGTGCTTAATATCAAGTGTTTCTTAACTTCAAACTTGAAAAGTAAACTTTGCAGCTTGATATGAAGTGCTTTGCTGGGGCTTTAAGAAGCCTGTTAGAAACAGCGGGGCATGGCAATTGTATAAAGGGTTTGTGTGACATCCCTTTGCTGCTCAGTGACAGTTACATGGGCAATACTTAGAAGCTACTGGATCTGTTTAATGCAGTCCAGTCTTCCCAGTCTGCTAAGATGGAGACCAGAATCCTCCTTTCTTAACTCCATGTTGCTGCAGATGAAGTACATCCTTGGAATGAGGCCTGTCTAATCTCTTATTTGCACAGCCTTGGGACTGTTCCTGCTGGCGCTCAGCGCCACTGGGCGTAGGATGCAGATGTAGCGCAGCTTTGCCGCTCTTATTGGAAGCCAACCTGATTGTTGCCTGAGCTGCCCCACAGCGGTCCCTGGAGAGCCCTCCACCAAGTAGCTGTGGGAGGTTAAAAGGATATGGCTCCTGAACTCCTTTCCAGGCACATGCTCTCATTGTTCTTCTAATTGGAAAGGATTTAAATGACAATCCATGCTGGTAGCACACTCACAGCTCTCCTATTCATTTGATATTTATTACCTCCTTTGGAAACAGCAGCATTATATTTAGAGGAATATACAGTATTGTGTTTCTCCATACTTGAGGCTGAGGACTCCTTTTCTATCATCTTGGGTGATATAAAATAACCATAAAAAGGTACAGAGAGGCTCAGCAGATTTATTTAACTGAAGCCTTGTTCTTTTCTGCCTTTGAGCAGATGACCAGGAGAAGTTTATTGGTGGATGGCACAAGAAATGACTGATGGCTCTACTGACTCACTGATAACAGAACTGGTCCCATGTCTCTCTAACTGCTACTGAAATGAATGTAAAGGAGAGCAATGTCTGAACTCTCTTACAGCCTCCACCAGAACTCAGCATTCGTCTCTCAAGTTCTTTGGAGATGCTGATAAATGGAGGGAGCCACATGTCCGAAATACTGGGAATGCATGTGCTTACCAGAGCTTTTGAGAGTGATGCATGTTCAAGTTCTGCTTCATCACAGATGGGATTTCGTTTGTAATACTTGTGTCCTGTGGTATTTCTGGCAGCATAAGAACAAAGTAAATTGCAGTAGTTTGTCAGCTCATGTGACAGCCAAACGAAAATACAAGAAATTTCCCTAAAGCCTTATATTCATAAAATCTCATCTCTCAGCATTCCTGAAATACCTGCTGGTCATAAATTTGTTCCTCTGACAAATGGACCACATTTAGAGACCTGCGCATTCCCAACATTCGATTCTGTACTTGATTCTTTGTTCTCAGCTGCTTTTCAGCATTGTGACAGTTCAGTTGGATGATGCTGGGCTTTGGTACTGAGGATCCCCCCCGCTGCAGACTTTGTGTAGTTGATCATTAGTGAAATAAAGAACAGGAGTAAGGAGGAATTGTGAATCTCTTCTAATACCGGAGCTGTGGAGCTTCAAAACAACAGTGGAAAGGTTTAGATGTAACAGAAGGAGGATGCTTTTCCTTGCAAGGTAGATGAGTTATGGAAAGCTTAGGTGCAGGGTGGTACCTGCTATGGGTGCTGAAGCCCTGGTGAGTTCAAGAACAAATGAGTGGGGAAAAAATTAAACCAAGACGTTTCCAATCGCAACCTCCCTCTCTGCCACAGGTCCCCTGTGCAGCAGAGTTCCAGAACCTGGAAATGTGTCAGGGAAGTATCATGTCACACCAGCTCCATTTCTGATAATATTCCCTGACATCTGCTGTTGTCCACCTCTGGAGGTGGGTCATCGGCTCAGTGCTCCTTCAGTCCAGTTGTGCTCCAGCTGTGCTGGAAAGCAGCAAAGGCACTAACCAAGGTATAAAATACTCAGTGTTCACCGCAGGCTTATGTGAACCCTTGGCCTAAAGAAGAGGGCCTCGTTATACACAGTACCAGTGTAAAGCTCTCCTGGAGTGCTGGCAGCAACTTGGGGTAACAACATGAGGTTTGTATATTTAGTTTATAAGTATTTATAAATGGCTTTTAACCTGCCAGAGTGGAGACTGAGATGAGCTCTTAGGCAGAAGTTCTTCCTTGTGAGGGTGCTGAGGCGCTGGTGTAGGGTGACTGCCCCATCCCTGGCAGTGTTCGAGGCTGGGTTGGACAGGGCTTGGAGCAAGCTGCTCTAGTGGAAGGTGTCCCTGCCTGTGGCAGGTTTTTGGAACTGATGAGCTTTGAGGTCCCTTCCAACCCAAACCATTCTGGGATCCTGTTTGAGTCCTGTTTTAACAGGATAGCTATGCATCGCTACTGTGTCCTGATGGCCAACTGAGTTGGCCCCATCACTTTCTGTGGTGCTCCACTGAGGTGCCAATAAATTCACCATGTAAAGGTGCCCCGTGGGGGGAGCAGTTCATTCGTACAGGAGAGAAAGGATGTTTTAATCGGGTAGTATGTGTTTACACTGAGCTAGCCCCGATTAAACAGTTTATCCATTTGGTAAGCCGCTGTTTATTTGGATGCTGTGGCTGGCCCCTATTAGTCAACTGGTGAAAGGGAAGCTCTGGCTTTTGGGTTTCCCCACAGCTGCATCAGAAACAGCTGCTCTGGTTTGGAAGTGCAGTTGGTGGGTACACAGAGACCTGATCCTATTCTCATAGGTGCCAGAATTGTTTCTCTGCCTGTTTCAGTTGTGGGAACGTCCACACTGAGGCCTTCTCTTGTGCTGCTGTGAACTGGAGTTAACTGGAAAGGATGAGGCAGATGCACAGAAGCAATTTGGCCAACCAGCCATATTCACTGTTCCCATTGCTGCCATCTGTGCTTGGGAAAGAGTCACTTCTCCCCATCTGTGTCTTCAAATATTCTGTTCCTCTGCCTTTTCTTTCTTTTAATCAAGTTCAGACCTCTTGTTTTCCCCAAAAGCTTTATTCTGTGTCTCAGTTTTCTCCTCTGCAATATCCCTGGTGAATTCTGCCTTACAAAATCTGTGGACATAAATTGACCCATCATTAATACAAAAATCAAATAACAATGAAGAGACACTCCCAGATCCTTTCCAGTCTTTGGTGTGGTCTGTCTTAAGACCATACCCATGCTAGTGAGGGACTTGGGGCTTGTATAGGGCCATACTTAATGGTAACACCACAGATCCAGTGGTGAGGTCATGGTCTTCTCTTCACAGAAATCGGATCTGGAAATTGTCTTGCTAACACGTTTAATCCATTTCCTTGCCATTGTCTGATTCTTTCCTGCAGTACATTTGTTGGTGGCATGCCCAGTCTCTCATAATATAACCACGCAAAAGCGCTTCCACTCTTTCCCTGAGGAAAATTCCTTGTATTGATTCTCACTCATCAAGAATTCTCTTTGTTTGCTGATACTCAGCCTACCTTTTGCTGTTGCTGCCATGCCTGCCTGTTGGTGTAGCACTTGATATTGTATGAAAACCCCTTTAATCCCAGGGCTTCCACCTTTCAGATCAGGTCTCCAACTGCTTTGGCTGTGCTGGAATGTTCCCTCCACCTTTGTCTCCTAATACTGTGGTCAGGGGTTCCCCAATCCCAATAGCATTGTGCAGCAGTTACTTTCCTGGTAAGACACCAAGATCTGTGTGAGCAGCAGGTCAAGGCAGGTGATCCTACCCCTCTGCTCTGGTGAGAACCCATCTGGAGTACTGTGTCCAGCTCTGGAGTCCTCAGGGTAGGAAAGACATGGACCTGTTGGAGAGGGTCCATAGGAGAGCCACAGAAATGATCACATGAATGGAGCACCTCTGCTGTGAGGAAAGGCTGAGAGAGTTGGGGTTGTTCAGCCTGGAGAAGAGAAGATTCTGGGAAGACCTTTCAGTACTTAAAAGGGGCCTGTAAGAAAGATGAGAAAGACCTTTTAGCAAGACCTGTTGCAACAGGACGAGGGGTGATAGATTTAAACTAAAAGAGGGAGATTCAGGCTGTCTGGGAGGAAGAAATTCTTTACAGTGAGGATGGTGAAACACTGCACAGGTTGCCCAGAGAGGTGGTGGATGCCCCATCCCTGGAGATGTGCCAGGCCAGGCTGAATGTGGTTCTGAGCAACTTGGTCTAGTGGAGGGTGTCTCTGTTCAGTGCAGGGGGTTGGACTAGAGGAGCTTTGAAGGTCCCTTCCAACCACAGCTGTTCTGAGATTCTGTGATTTCCGAAGGTGCGTTATCACGTTATACAGTTTATTCCAACAGAGAGCTGAGGTGTGCTTCTTGAACGTTGTGTGTGTGCAGACCAGAATACACACTTCCCTAAGGCGTGTGTTCATCCCATGCCCTTGCACGCCGGGGTGCTGTTGGTTATCCATTTATTTAAGGCTTTTATTCTGCAGTACATTTAGTTTGCTTTTTTTTTAGACTTCCTATATTTTTCATTCATAAGCCTGAGGTTACACGGGGTTTCTCTGTTCCTGTGGACTTCTGCCAGCACGTTGGAATCAGGATAATCTGCACAAGTTTTTAACGTATTTACCAGTTGTTTGAGTTGTGGACGAAACGTGGAGACGAGTAAGAGCATGTTTCTAAAGGACTCTGTGTAAATAGGAACTGTGAAGTTTTGGAGAGTGATGCTGTGCTTTTTACCTGAATTTTGCAGTTCCATTAAAAATCAGTTCCTTTCAGTTCATCTGATAACACTTACTTTTCATCAACCTGTCTTAGTGCTTTAGGAAAAATAAACCTTAATGTATTGAAGCTATTCACAAACATAGAGAATTCAGCTGTTATGGCTAGTTCTGGTTTTGTCAGCATCCAATTTCTAATGTAAAATCTCTTGTTAATGGAACTAAGACTTGTGAATGTAAATGTCATGTCACAAACTCAGTATTAAAATGTTCTAGGTTAAAAAATAAGTATTAGTTTTGAAGCTCACCTCTATGTTGCCCTGACATCTAAAAGCAGAGGATGGGGGGAATATGAAGGAGATGAATGTGTAACTTATTTACATGTATGTCTTCATTAGAGGGTTTCTGTCCACAGGTGTGGGCAGAAGCAAGCACCAAATACTTCCAAAGACAGAGCATCACGCCTTTGTTTTTAGCATATGTGTTGTTAGCATATGTGTTAAAATATCCTGCTTTCAGCAAGAGGAATGGAGCTGTCTGAGCCTTGAAACATGGGGCCATGTTTAGCTGCCTCCACAACACTTCTTCCACTTTGCTGACAAGGTTAGAGAGTGAAACTTTTTTTCCTTTTCAGTTTATTTTTACTGGTCTATGTTATTTCTGTTTTATAAGTTAATATTTCTTAAGAAGTTATAATGGTTGGCTGAGATTATCTGCATGAGCTGTGTGGCAGATGTGAACTGAATCCAACACAAGAAGGACGTGGAGCTGTTGGAGCAAGTGCAGAAGAGGCCATGGAGATGCTGCGAGGGCCGGAGCAGCTCTGCTCTGGAACCAGGCTGAGAGAGCGGGGCTGGGGCAGCCTGGAGAAGAGAAGGCTCCTGAAGGGGAGACCTCAGAGCAGCTCCAG
>JAOEHY010008831.1:0-19901 GCA_025447955.1 Psilopsiagon aurifrons
GGAGCGTGACCAGCAGGTCAAGGGAGGTGATCCTGCCCCTCTACTCTGCTCTCCTGAGACCTCACTTGGAGTATTGTATGCAGTTCCCAAACCAAACCAAGGGCTGAGGCAAAGCAGGTCACTGATGGAAAATTCACCTCCTGCCACCCACTCTCAGTCTTTCTACTCCTCCCACCTCCCTCAGTGTGACTGCTCTTTATGAGGGCATGAGAGGAAGGGGGTAAGTGGTTTCACAGTGTCAGTTCCTCTCTCAACATCAATATGGCTCACTTTGAAGAACTGGCATGAAAGCCTACACCCAGTGTTTCAGAGTGGAGCTTTTGCAAAAGGAGTTTCTTTGACTTCTAGGAAGTCACTGCAGATTTATAGTCATCCACGTGATGCGTCTGGAGAGCTGGTGTTAAGTACTGGGGTTGGGCAGCATCACTGACCATTTCCATTCTTGATTCTTGGATTTAACTGACACAAATAAACCCATATCCTTCATTTAATCAGCTTGAAGGTGATTATTCAAAGAAACCAAGAAGCCTGATTCCAGTCCAGCGAGGAGCAGGCGTGCATGAGAACTTGTGTATATAATTTGGACGATGCTGATGCTTGGATCTCGAGTGTTTTTGTTGCAGAGAACACAATCTATCAACGTGTCATTTGCGGCTTTTTCTATTTGTTTTGGGCCAGGGCTGCCCTGGTTTTTAAACAGAGGCTCTGTCACTCAGCAGCTTGGCCAATGTTTTGTTCTTCTGTTTTTTCACATGAGCCTCAATTAAACAAATGTATAATTTATGGGCTAAGAGTTAAGGAAATTCTCTTGCTTGGTAATGAAGTTGGGAAGCCTGGAGTTACAGAGTTGAGAAACAAAGCACTGTCATATTTAGCTCCCCAGTAATCGTTCCTTCAGCATGGATTAAGATGATTGCTGGCTGTCAAGATCTCCAGCGAGGAGCCAGATCGTGGTGGAATAAATGTGTTCCTCTCTACGGTGATAATCATCTTGGCACAAGGCGTTGCTTGACTACAGTTGTCCACAGTCAGCTCTGACACAGCACCATGGGAATCTAGAGCCCACCCACTGCAGTTGCTCTGGATTCACACCGGTGTAATCCAGAGTAGCCAAGCTGCTTTACAAAAGGCTTATATGCTTCCAGGCCAAAAGCTCTGTGGCATGATGAGGCTGCTAAAAGCACCCTTACTAAGGACTAATGAAGAGACAGTATTCTTGGTGTTGCTGCTGCAGGGAAGGTGGTGGAAGAGCTTAGGATGCACGGTGGAATGGTTTCGGTTTTTAATACCTGATGTCTTAATAAGTGTCTTGTTGCATTACTGACAAATACAACATGACCGCCCTAATCAACTGCTCCCGTTTTAAGTGCTATCAGCCCTGTTAATTAACTCAAGTTTTCAGAAGTTGGGGCAGTTGAAAGCTGGTGTGCTTTCATTTGGTGGGCTGCTAAGCTGGTTTTCATTGATTTGTGCTTGTGAATTAATCAACCATCTGAGCACTCAGTTATTCCATTTGCCTCTGCACTTGCTTTGCTTGTAAATGATATCTTTGAAGTTTACCAAAAGAATGAGTCACGTTGTAGCTTCCTAAGAATTTTCCCTCTCTGTAGTCATCCATTTTTCATGCTGCTGAAATCATAATCTATATAATGAACGCAGGGAAAACACTGCTGTATGGAGCCATGTCTCTGCAGCTGAACTTTGGAGGTACATATCCTATTCTTTGCATGGCTGGCTGCTCTAATGAAAGAATGTTTAAACTATCTTTCAGACTTTTAGAGCCAGGCTAAAACATTAACATCTATCCCTGTTTAGCACTCCCTGGCTTGTCTGAGGTTATGCACAGTCAACCTGTTTCCATGCTGGAACTGAGTTACAGTGCGCGGCTCTAAAACCCTTTGCTTGGGCAGATTAATAGAGGAAATGCCTCATAAATTTACTAGCAAGAAAGTAATTGCTTCCAAAACATGCACAGTTTTTAATTAGCATGACTCTGTTCCTTTTGTAGCCCTGTTTGTGCACCGCTCACCTTGCTCTAATTTTAAGTGTTTGCAAAGGATCTGTCTCTTTATTGCTGGACATGACATGTGCAACTTCTTTCAGGTGAATTATATTTTGGGAGTGTATCATTAGCTGGGACCAGGTGCCATTAACATTGCCTGGATGAAAATGCCACTTGAAAGAAGTAGAAGTGTTCTACACAGAGGAATGCCGTAATCATAGATAATCACTCATATAACAAACCCTCTCAATGTTTCCTGTGGACATGTGTGATTCCTTCAGCTCCCAGTGTTTCACAGGCCCTTTGTGGTGTGGTGGGATTACAGAAATCCCTCAATTATTCTGGTGGCCTTTGACCAAAACAATCCAAGCTACTTTTTAATGTCATCAAGTCAATTCTACTCAGCAGTAAACAATGAGAGTTTCTCTAGAGCACCATGCTAAGCCTGGATTTCCACCCTCCCTCTGTGTGTGCAGGAGGTGCAGGCAGAGATGGACTTTTTTTCCAAGCAGTTCTCAGTATTTACTGAATTAATTTAAGCAAAAGACAGTAAGACTGAGGTGAGCTGGAGGGAATTTTTCCAAGTGCCTTTTTGGGTGTTTGCTCATGTACTCGGCCCTGAAAAATAATCTGTGTGTTTACTGACTATGTTTGCCCTGTCTTTACTGTGCCGGTGTTATTTTCGTATCTAGCTCATGGCCCTCAACAGCCAGGGGGGATTTCAAGCCATTTGGACAAGTGCCCTCAGTCTCTATATATTTATTCATTTATGTGTTTTGACAAGGGTCTGCAGTGCTGAACCCCAGGCAGTTGCTGTAGCTGTCATCATCTTAGGTGAGGTCTGGAGCAGGGAGCAGAGAGGAGCACACTCAGTACCTTCCTTAAAATGCTGCCACCCCCCAGCAGGCACTTGGTGAGCAGTCTGCAGACCCCAACATGAACGAAGCTGCTGATGCCAAGCCAGAGAATTAAAGACTAATCTTGGAAACTTTGCCCCATCCCTGGCAGTGCTCGGGTCCAGCCTGGCCTTGAACACTGCCAGGAAGGGGGCAGCCTCAACTTCTCTGGGCAACCTGTGCCAGTGCCTCAGCACCCTCATAGTAAAGAAGCATCACAGTAATTTCTTATATTGGTTGTTCATGACACTCCCTTCCAGGCATCTCACGTTTTAAAACCAAGTGACCTTCTCAAAGGTCCTTTGGTAGCTCTAGAGCACGAGCATTTGAGTACATTCAAAGCTACTTTTGCAGGATAAAGACTGACCCAGTGTTTTACTTCTGGGGAAGACTGAGCTCAGTTTGGGGACATGTCATGGGGGGAGAGACCAATTTTTTATGCCATCTCCAAATTTGTACCTTTCCAGAAGATACAGAGTGAAGGGGTGACAAACCAGCTTGTTCTCAGGGTTTGCTGCGGCTGATGTGCCTGCGTTGCCCTGAGCTTATGAAGGTTGATGGTGATGATTATGATGGTTTCCATGTTTCTTCTCAGGGTGTGACCTACTGCATTAAAAGCTCAGTCAGCAATCTCACCATGGCCAATGTCCCTTGGCATGAGGAGGTGGTGTGCTTAGTCCAGGAGCTCGCCGACCTTATCCCTGTGAAATTGCCTGTGAGCATGAGCACTCGAACTGTCTCCCCTTTGGTCACAAAGAGGTGAGGATGTGCCAGGGTGTGATGCCAGGCACTGTGCATCTCCTTGGAAATGCTGCACAACTGCCTTGTTCCAACGCATTTATCTCTAGAGTTAGCTAGGTACTTTTTTGGGCAGTGGGGGAAAGCATAGTATGCGTATTTCAGAGAAAGCTAAAGATGCAGCTGGTCATAACTCACTGCTACCATAGCAATGCAGGTTTACAGGGAGGGAGCTCTAGTTCAAAAGGAAAGCATCCTCTGTAACATCCACATGTCAGTGTCTTTTGTCCAAATTATTTCTCCGCAGGAATTTCTGATTCAAACTTGGGTTTCTTCCTAAATGCCATCAACACAACTTGAAATACAAGTGAAATGGCAAAAAAACTCCCCAATTTAATTGTAAAGGATGCAGGATATGAAAAATATCAAGTACAATTTTGCACCCAGAGCTTCAGAAAAGCTCAATAAAAAGATAATAAAAATGTGAGATAAAGAGCCAGCTTGGCAATTGGTGGAGCAGCTACTTCCTATGCTAATTGTGATGATTTGGCTCCTTGTATATTCCTCACTTGTGTTTGCTGAAGTCATGAGTGTTGTCACATCCCTCACTGATCTGCTGTCTGATATGTAAGAAAGACTTAGAACTACTGAAGCACGTCCAGAGGTGGCCATGAGGATGATCAGAGGGCTGGAGCAGCTCTGCTCTGGAGACAGGCTGAGAGAGCTGGGCTGCTTCAACCTTGAGAAGAGAAAGTGTGGAGACATCAGAGCAGCTGTCCAGTACCTGAAAGAGGGCCTATAAGGATGCTGGAGAGGGACTCTTCCTCAGGGATTGTAGCGACAGGATAAGCGGTGATGGGTTCAAACTTAAATAGGGAAAATTTGGGTTAGATATAAAGAAGTTCTTCCCTGTGAGGGTGCTGAGGTGCTGGCACAGGGTGCCCAGAGAAGCTGCGGCTGCCCCATTCCTGGCAGTGTTCAAGGCCAGGTTGGATGGGGCTTGGAGCAACCTGCTCCAGTGGAAGGTGTCCCTGCCCGTGGCAGGGGTTTGGAGCTGGATGAGCCTTAAGATCCCTTCCAACCCAAACTGTTCTGTGATTCTATGAACTGGGGGCTGGCTTTAGTGAGTGGTGAGTGGGGTCTGGGTCTTCCCATGTGAGGCAATTCCCAGTGTGTGCTGGGATTACTCCTTAAAATCACCTCTTGCAAAATATCCAAAACGTTTTAAATCCACTTTTGGAAATCATTAGGATCTCATTGCTGGAAACTTCTGCATGGTTACAAAGCTGTTGCCATTTGCAGTTTTATGGGAACAGCTGCGAAGGAGCCAAGAAAACAGGGATACCTGGATACCTGCCCCTGTTTTTGTTTTAACTCATCTCAGAGTTGCTTTATTTGCAGCCTTAATCTTGGTTGTTGCCACAGGCAACTATGCCTGACAAAGCCTTGAATGCGACATATTCTTTTCCTGGTTGAAGGTGAAGGAAACACATCGTCACCAAACTTACTGATGCATCACTTAAGTAACCCCATTAGTAACAAGAATAGATTGATACTGGCCCAGGAGGAATTCAACAGCTGCTTTGCTTTCCAAAGCCATTAGGAGAGGGCGTCTTTTGGAAACAATCTATACTCAGTACTAAAATAACTAATAAAAAAGAAATTTATTTCTGTTACGTTTAATTTTGAATTTCAGGCTCCAGTGGAGAATAAAATTTGTCAGTGTATGTTATTTGCAGGAAATGTGTGCTCTGGGAGCAATCAAACCATAGTGAGTAATTGCAAAATCAAAGGTGTCTTAAAAAAGTTAAGGAGTTGCAGGAAGATGGTAATAAAAATCATTAGGAAATGTGATTTATTTCACTGTGTTCTTCTAGGTCTGAGTTTTGAGACTTTCAAACAATGCTCATATGAATAATTTCAAACAACAGTATTGAAATGCCAGCCTTTAGGGAAGAGTCTGGAAATGCCAGAAAAATAATGCCTCTTGCTTGCACCCTCTGCTCCTCAGTGCATAGAAAATCATTGATTGGCACCGGCTTACCTGATGGATAATAGTTTAGATCTTAAGCTCTGGAGTCTCTTAAGGCCAGGGATTTATGTAAAAAAAAGGGCTTTTAGGTGGAGGAAACTGCAAGTTTTATGTCTGGTGTTACTTTGTTTTTTCAGGAAATCAAGAAGCAAATAAGAGGTAGGAACTGTTGTGGTTTTGGATACTTCAGTGTCTTAAAAATGTCTCATCATACTTCCAAGGCTCTTCCCACACACACATCCCCTTTGTTTATGCTTCCCTGCTGACCAGAAGTGGGTTCTTGATGTCTGAGTGTCTTTTTACAGTTAGACATGAGGTACTTGTGAAAGCCATCATGACTTGGTGGGTCTTGGGAAGTGAGATGTGTCCCACTTAACCTTGGAGAGCCTTGGATCTGGCACTCCTGCACTGTCCCAGGAAAGCATAAAAACTGTCATACACTGAAGCCTTACAGCAACACATTTGTTTTCCAGTTACCCTTTACAAACCTTAGAGCAGCTTCCAGTGCCGAAATGGACTAATAAGAAAGCTGGAGAGGGGGTTTGGACAAGGGCCTGTAGGGATAGAACACAGGGAATGGCTTTAACCTGCCAGAGAGGAGGTTGAGATCAGCTCTTAGGCAGAAGTTCTTCCCTGGGAGGGTGCTGAGGCGCTGGCACAGGGTGCCCGGAGAAGCTGCGGCCACCCCATCCCTGGCAGTGTTCAAGTCCAGGTTGGATGGGGCTTGGAGCAACCTGCTCCAGTGGAAGGTGTCCCTGCCTATGGCAGGGGGTTGGAACTGGATGAGCTTTAAGGTCCCTTCAACCCAAACCACTCTGTGACTGTTATTTCCACTTTTTGGGGGGGGCAGCTGGGTGTCAGTCTCTGCAAGCCTGAAGGACAGTGATGTCAGCCACTTCTGAGTTCAGCCCTCACGTGGGTTGGTCTAGGCTCCCACGGGAGTGAAAGTTCTGTGTCTTTTCTGCCTCCTCCTCCCAGTTTCCACTTCACTCTGCATGCTGGTTTCCAATCTCTCCTTGAGGTGTGCCTGGTGTGTTTTGGCTCCATCTTGGTTATCTTTCTTTAGCAATAGTGCTGAATTATTGACAAATTATATTTGCTTTGTCACAAATCCTATAAACACTGTGGTACAACAAAATCTAATTTATTACAGTGCTTTTGAACTAATTGGCTGAGATATTGACACAGCAGCAACTTTATAATTTAACAGTTAATTCGAGTAACCTATTCCCGAGAGAGACCTGTGGTGGCTGCTTTTCCTGGGCTGTAACATTAGGTTATATCTTCAAGACAACTGTAACAAGCGCCTAAGAAGGGGGAATGTGCTGCAGGGGCCTTTGTTTTGAATAAGAGTTTGCATTTTGGTAATTCCCAGAATAAACCCCCCACCTCTGCTTTGTTGATTTTCCTTTGTGTGTGTTTACCACCCGCTCCCTTGTGTCAAAGCAGTTCCCTGCCAATTATCTCCTATTATGTTCACTTAAATATCTACCTTGCTTTGCAAGCGGGTTGTTTTCCTGCCACATTCTCCCTGTTGCTTTTCAGCTGTGAGTTTCTATTAGAGTCTCAGAATCACAGAGTGGTTTGGGTTAGAAGGGACCTACAAGCTCTTCCAGTTCCAGCCCCTTGTCCACTCCCTACAGGCCCTTCTCCAAAGCTATCTCCAGGTTTCCTGTATCCCCTTTAGGCACTGGAGCTGCTCTGAGGTCTCCCCTTAAGGAGCCTTCTCTTCTCCAGGCTGACCCAGCCCAGTTCTCTCAGCCTGGCTCCAGAGCAGAGCTGCTCCAGCCCTCACAGCATCTCCATGGTCCCCTCTGGACTCACTTCAACAGCTCCACATCCCTCCTGTGTTGGGGCACCAGAGCTGAATTTGTATTCTGAAGAGTGCAATTTATATCATACCATGTGCTGCTGCTCAGGCTAGTCCTTAGCAAGTCTTTTGGTGCAAGAGAGCATCCTTGCCTCTTCCCTGTGCTGCTGGTATTGATGCTGTGTCAATTATCCATGCACAGCACAGGCAATAGTCTTGAAATCTGGTTGCTTTTTGCTCTCTTTGGAGGTCTCAGTTAACAGGGTGAAATGCATGGCTGGTGAGCTCAGAAAATTGGTGTCCATCATCCTTTTTTTCCCTTAATAAATGGACACGTGTGATTGCCAGTAGCAGACCCAAATCTGTACCCTGGATTCAGATGTTCTCTTTTGGTGCAGACACAATCCCTTGTCTTACCAGTTGGGTTATTTCCCAGGTAGATGTGGTCTGGGTTAGCATGGCAATGTGAGCCTGGCATCCACGAAACCACCCAAGGCAGATGCTTTTAGGAACGTCCCCATAATAATTTCATTTCCCATAACCCAAGTGCAGTGCTGTGGTACACAGGGTACCTCCAAGGCAGGTGCCATGGGTAGTTTGAACTGGAATGAGCTGGGCGGAGTTTGTAGCCTGTCCAAAGGCGCTCATCACTCTCCATCAACCAGGAAGTCTTCCCAGCAAAGAGGGAATTGGCTTTTTCCTTCCCACTGGGTTTTCCAGCCCCGCTCTTGTCTGTACCATGGGGGCTTGGATGGAACATGATGGTTTCATGTGCATCCTGGCTGCACTTGAAGAAGGCTTGAGAGGTTGGGTGAAAGGCATTGAAGTTGTTTCATGCTGAGCATTTCATCTATATTTAGGGAGGAAAAGGAAGCACTTAACTACCAGCTGCAGATCGACTGACAAGGGTTATATTAGAGGAAAATAGTCCATCACATTTTATTTCCTTCCTGCCTTGCAAGTCATTTGAAGAGTGCAGGCTGTTCTTGTGATCCAGCGTCCCAGATCCAGGATTTGGATCACCTTCTCTGCCTGTTCAACCCTCAGTTACCCTGCACGTGTGACAGCATCACAGTGCAAGGGGAAAAACAAGCTTGGGCTGCTACTTTGTGGCAGAAGAGCACTGAATAGGTGCAAGATCCCCATGTCTGCAGGAGGCGGAGGGGATGGGGCTGCTCCCCAGCTGAGGACAAGGTGTCTCAGTAGCCAAAGAACAGCCTTAGTGCAGGCATGGGTATGAAATGTTAAGTTTCCTGAAGGTTTTCTTTCTTTCTGTTGTCTCTTTCCAAAAAGGAGGGTGGCTCTGCTGCGCTTGATCTGTTAGTTATTAAAAGAAGATCGCTGTTGTGCTAAAGTAATCTGGTTTTCATCCATTGGAATTAAAACTGTCTGGATGTAGCCCTGGCTTAATTGGCAGAGGAGATGTTCTCCTCTGCAGCGGGTAGGGATTTAGGAGAAAGAAGTCTGCAATAATGAATCATTTCTTTAGAATAACTCACACAAGATTAGATTTAATAAACAGAAGGTACGAATTGCAGAGGAGCAGTCCCAACGGCGAAGGGCTATGCAACGCTGGTGAGGGTCAGATCACCTTTGGTTTGGTGTCTCCTTTTTATTTCGCTTGGAAAACACAATAGGAAATCCCATTTCCAGGTATTCTAGTTGCCAGCTTTGGATGGAGGTTCATCTCCTTTAAAGTGTCTAGTTGCTAATGAACACTTGAGCCACTGAATGTATAACTACAAGTTTACTTTTTCTTTCCATCTAAAACTGATGGAAATTGTTTGTACATGATTGAAGCTGTTGGTACATTGGTACTATTCAGGAACAGTGTCTGCAGAGTCATGGAGGGGTTCAAAGCTTGGATATTCCTATGGCTAAGTGTGACTGTGCAGGTTTTCATTTAGCCCTTAGGACATGGGATGTAGCTTTGTGCGCCTGGTGTCCTGTTAGGTTGATTGTATCTTCTATTGCACGTATTTGTAACTTAATTACCAGCTTAATCCTGATTTCTCTCTCCTGAAGCCTAAGGTTATGACTGATAATTAAAAAGAAATGCTTTTTAGCTTTTTAACAGGCATTATGACCCTAGTAAGATTAATTTATCTACAAAATTTCATGTTCTTTTCCTGAGTGACTCCAGTTCAAGTTACTTCCACTGCTGAACAAAGGGAGCCTTAAATAATTGTGAGCCTTAATTTGGTGAGAAACTGTGTGTAATAATTTAATGAATGATTGGTTTGAGTTCATACTGGTGGCAAAATCGGTCAGAGCAGTTGTATAATATCAATGCTTTGCACTACCATTTTATATGATCTGTTTAATAATACCCCATATGAAAATGTAAAAGCTGTTTTGTTTATTGCAATAATGGGCTGTCTTCTAATTTAAATTAGGGAGCTTAGGACTGGAGCCATCAAGATCATTTTTCCAGCTGTCTTTTTTATGTCCCCAGAGAAGTGGCTGATTATGGAGACCAGCAATAGAAAACCAGTAGCTGACAGCTGATGCGTTGCACATCTAGAGTGGTAACCAGTGCCTAAGTGACTCCTCTGATATAGCATTATGCTCTGCTCTGACACATCCTGTTTCAGGTACCTGAGGTCTTAAATGCTTCTAAGCCAAGCGACCTTGGAGCACCTCTGCTATTAGGAAAGGCTGAGGCAGCTGCGCTGTTCAGACAGTTCCTGAGACCTTTGCCCATTGCAGGAAATCCAGATGTGTTTGTTATCCCACCAAAGGTGTGGATGTGGCTCACAGGGCCACATCTCTGCCAGCTTGGTGCTGTATTGGTCTGTAATGGTCCTTTACAACCCCTATGCTGCAGCAGACCTGGGTCTGTAGAGGAAATAAAAGAGATTGATAATAATCCCTTAAAAATTAGTATTTATATTATTAAATATTATTTTATAATTTATTATTAGTTTTTATCTACAGCATATATAATTCCTATTATTGTATCTTATAATGGGGTACTTACATATTATTTGTAATATCCTTTATTGTATTATTGAATTGTTCATTTTAGCATAAATTATATTAAAGTAATTAATCATAGAAGGGTGCTAACTCCTGCTCTGCTGCGTGGCCAGTTGTGGCTGCAGTGTAAAAAGTAGCCAAGCTGGATTAATTTTTGTATTCATACGTTCACATATGTCACTGCACATTGATGTGTTTTGATGCTGCTGAATTGTTTCAGCTGCTGCCAGCGGTTCCAAGGAGAGGACCATTTCTACTACAGATGTTTTTCAGAGTATCATCGTAGACTGATTTGGGTTGGCAGGGACCTTAAAGCTCATCCAGTTCTAACCCCTTGAGGTGAACAGGGACACCTTCCACTAAACATGGAATTGAAAGTAACTGACTGTGCACAAAGCCAGTCTCCAGCTCCCAGGACAGTGCTTTTCCTTAATAGCAAAAGAATATATTTAAGCTCAGTAAAGGAAGAATTTCAAGGAAAGTCACTGAAAGATAGGCTGATGATGTCCTGACTGCTTCTCCAAAGATGGGTTTACTTCTTAGATAAGAATTTAAATGGAGTGTAGTAGTTTGGAGTTTGTTTTTAAAGCATGCTGCATGTTTATATGCTCATGTGGCACAGGGACTGTAACCTTTGCAGGCTCTGAATGCATTTCTTCCCTTAAAGGTTTGAGCACAAAATTATTTTAGGTTTGGGGTTTTTTTCCCCACATATGCTGAAATCAGGCAGGATTTGTATTGTTGTGCCCCTCTGTCACATCTCTAGGGAGTGATTGGTGGTGGGACCATGGGGACTGGAGCTTGGGGATCAGTGTGGGGACTCTGGGACCACAAGCTCCAATGGGAAAGTGTGTGCTGGTTCCCACATCATCTCATTGCTCCAGCAAAGCTTGTGGAGGGCAAGATTGTCTTTCCAGACAGCACAGCCTGGCTTCAGAGACAGCTGAAGGAGCTTTTTTCTGGTTCTTTTTATGATGCTAGCTTAAAAAAACCCAGAAGGTTTCAGCCATTTGTCTTCTGTCGATGTATTTATCACCTTAAAAGACTTAACCAGGTACTGAAAAATTCAATAAAACCCCTGACTACATTAGTTTGAAATAACACCAATGTTTAACACTGCCTTCCCTGTTATATGGATGAAACTGTTTGGGGTCTTAAATCTTTTGTTATCTGTGGAATAATCACAAGACTGTTAAAATGCAATCTGTAAATGTTGTGGGCAATTGAAGCTGTTCTCCCTCACCCCATGGTTGTCTGTTTTTTTATTCCTCACCAGAAGTAATTGCTTTCCATGACACACTTAAAGGATTGCTCCCATTTCTTCCTGCTTTATAGCTGTGCTATTCCAGCACTACAAATATTTAATATTATTTAATCTGCTTTTGTAATGAATCCCAGACAGCTTTTGTTGGATTGCTCTGGTGGGAATGGTGTCATCGCCTTCATCTGCAGCCAGCATCTCCCAGCCTTGACAGCTGTGTTCAGGAGCTGCATGTTCAGATGGAGTTAAAATGACAGAGCTTAAATCCTCCCTTGGTGCCCTAGCCTGGGTGGCTTTTTTGGTCCTTCTGTGCTAGGTTTCTCTTGGTTGGCCTCCGGGCTATCTAGGGACCCATCTGATGTGGTAAGAGCACTCCATGCCCATTGTAGCAATAAGCTCAACAGCTTGTGTGCCAAGCAACTCTCCCATGTGCCATGTGTGTTAAAGGCTTTGCTGGATCCTATGGGTTGGGTGGGGGGGTTGCCCTTAATTTGTGTGAGAATCTGTTGGGTGTTAATGAATCAGGTTTGCGGGGAGCAGGGACTCTTACACATGGTGTGAACTTGTCCCCTGGCACCTCCGCACACACTGGGAGGGAAGTTCAGGTCTCCTGAGCCTGAATCCTGTTTGGGACCTCCTGCTTTACAGGTGATGTGTTGTCTCTTCTGCTGTTGGCTTACTTGTGGCTGCACACACAAAGAAGGACATGTCTCCTTGGTGACCCATAGCCTCCACCTTCACGTATGAAGGATGACTGTTGGGCAAGTTTATTTCCAGTGAGACTTGCTCCTGCTGTTCTGATGCTGTGGTTTCACATCTCTGCTCCTCGCAGAGCACAGCTCCTGCTGGAATGACACAGGCAGCGATAGATCAGCATTAGCAATGTTTGATTGCAAAATTCTGCCAGTGTCAGCAGTTTTTCCAACCAAAAAAGCTTTCAGCTCTTGGGCAGAAAGTCAGGTGCCATTTTAAATGCAGAGCCATCAGGGTTTTGAAACATAAACCCGAACAGGCAGTCGGTCTGTTTTCCCTCTTTTTAACTTTCCTTTTTCACGATGAAATACATAAGAAGCTCTTAGCTAGGATAAATCCTAATTGAGGATTCAGTCAAGGCTGTTGCTAAATGAGCAGAGCAGGGCTGCTACACAAATGCAGCTTCAGCTCATCAAAATAAGCAATTCTTAAAATTCTCACATGGAAAGAGGATTCACATCATTAAACCTTTTTATCATCTCCCCGTTCCCAAAAACAACTCTTTTGCCCCTTTCAAGAATCCCCCAAATCCTTCCCAGTCCCTGCAGCACACAGCTCTGGTGTTGCTCCTGCATTATTTTTCCCTGGAGTTAGGGAATCACAGACTGGTTTGTGTTGGAAGGGGCCTTAGAGCTCATCCAGTTCCAAACCCCTGTCTTGGGCAGGGACACCTTCCACTAGACCAGGTTGCTCCAAGCTCAATCCAACCTGGCCTTGAACAGTGCCATGGATGGGGCGGGGAGCAGGTTTCAGTTGACCTTGGAAGGGTCACTTTGTTAAGGGTTACCTGGACATCATCTCAAATTTACACACTTTTTCCAGGGCTCTTCCCAAAACCAGGGTCTTTCAGGTGTGACACCTGTCACATGCAGACAGACTTGGGAATGCTTTGGGATGCACTGTGGAAATGTTCCTCCTCTGAAGCAGGGTTGTAATGGTGGTAGGGAGTGGTGGGACATTGACGGATCCAGTAAAGCACCCAACAGTCAACGGTTCTTAGAGGTTATCTGCTGGTAGACAGCACCAAATGAGAAAGTCGCAACAGCCACCCTGTATCTGTGTGTGTTTTCAAACCCTGAGGATGAATGTGGCTGAGAAACAGTAAGTTCTGGGTGTTTGTCCACCTGCATTTATGTTTTTTTTTTTTTCCAATCAAAGCAATTACCCTGCACTAGCTTCTGGATGGCTTTACCCTGGACATTGTGGTCGCTAGAAAATTGAAACTTACTACATCTGGGAAACCAGTTTAACATGCACCCAGCTTGTCTTAGCACACATGTGGTGTTTGGTGTTTCTCAATGCTCCCTGGTTCAGCAATGTGCTGCTTTTCCTTCCAGTTCAAGATCAAAGGCAAGTGGAGCACCTGGATCAACTCTGACCGCTTCCAGAAGCTGATGTGAGTGCAGGAGCAGAGCTTTCACAGTGGCCAATGACAGAGCCAGGACTCCTCGCTGGGCACTCTTTGAGTCCAGAGAGAGGGGATTCAATCCCTTGGATGTGAGATACCAGCAGAACACCAAAGCAAGGGACATCTGTGCGCAGACACTGGGGCTCACTGAACTCTGGGCTGGCTGGCTGCTGAGATTTAGTCTCCATTTCTAGGCTAACACTGATTCTGAATCTATTTACCTAGATTTTCTGATGTTTGATATGGAGAGGGAGGGTAAAGCTTTTATTTGACCCTTATCCCCTGGTTTTAGGGCTTCTTGGATGAAAATATTTATATGGCTTTCTATCTCAAGATACATCACAAATGGTGTCTGCTGGCAGTTTTTCCTAACTGGCAGTGCAATGAGGGAGGCAGTGACTGTGGTCTCCACAGCAGAGGGCACTTGGACATGGATGAGGGGGGGAAGGTTCATTTGACTTCTGTGCCCTGGTGCAAGGAGAGACTGGCATGTGCTGGCAACAGTTTGGCAGCAAAATGTTCCACATACATAAGGATAAGTGCCACGGGGACTTCAACACCACAACTTGGTTGGATCTGTGCGGGTAATTCTGCAGATGGATCTGGATCTAAAAGCCTGAGCCCTGCTGGAAGTATCATTGTGCAGACAGCATCTGATTTATGTATTTTAAAAACTGGTGCCAATTCCTATGAAGACCCCTGTGCATCCCCTTGGGAATGCTGTAAGTAACAGCACCATTATTAATGTCATCTGCAATTTCTGGTATCTCTCCAAATATCTTCCAGGTTTATGGGCTTGGCAATGAATCTTTTCAGGCAGTTTTGTCCCACTCCCCAGCAGCCCTAGGCAGTGTATAGAACTCTTCAAAACCCTGTTAGGTTCCATCTGTGTGTGTCCAGTGCCCTGCTGATGGTGAGGACATACTTTGGGGAGCCAGCAGGCTTGACCATCAGTGAGTGGCTTCCTTTGCTCCACCCAGGCAGGTCAACAGCATTGCTGCTGGTTTGGGTAATCTGATGTAAACGAAACCGGAATCCAGCTGCAGAAACAGACCCAGAGGTTGGGGGAAGAAACCATGGTCGTGCTCAAGTGTTCTTGTTTTCCTGTTGAGCTCCAGGAGCAGAGTTCAGAGGTGTTGCCAGTGCTCCCACCTTAAAGATGAGGTCCATAAGCCTGCAATTCCCAGGGGCACTGTAGGTGGTGAGTGTTCCTGAGATTGTGATTGTACTTCTTCAATTTTAAAGCACCTGATTTCTTACTGTGTAAAAATTGTTGCTAAAGAAGAAAGGAAATAAAATCATTTTCCTTTGAGCACTTCTGGTGTGTCGCTGCTGTACCAGTCTGTGTGAGAGAGGATGCTAAAGGGATTTTAAGGTGAAAAGCACAGATGTTGCTGGATATCTACTTTTTTTCTTAATAGCATGTGAGGTGGAAGGGGAGGGCATCCGTGTGTCCATGGATGATGGAGAGGGCTTGGCTGATGTCCAAGCAGGACACAGCTGGAGGCTGAGCTTGGTGTGCTACATGTCCCAGCTGGGCTAATGAAATCCTGTGCCCACGCATCTGTGTGCCATGGCTAGGATGAGCCAGGCCATGATCATGGTGAGATCTGATCTTCTGGGCTGCTAATGCTGCTTCCTAGCTAAGACTCTCTATGCACTTCATCCTTCACAGCCCTGTCCATGGGTGCTGGTGAGCACTCAGGTCAATTGGGACGGCTCTTGTTTGTTGCATGAGAGGGATGTACAGGTATTTCACTGCCTCTTCATCACCAGTCCTCCTGTGGGTTGGGTTAGCTGAGGTTAGTGGCAGCTTTGGCAAGACTTGAACTTTCTGTGAGAGTCTGTTAAATCTGAAGCATCGGTTGCATGTGGGTGCAGCTGAACTCTTGGGGCAGCATGTTTGATATCCACAATAACCTACCATCCCCCCCCTTAATGGATGCCAGCTCTCTGTACCTCTTCTTCCTTTCTGGGCCAGACACCTCCATCCTGCATCCACCTCCCTGATGGATGAAGCAGCCATGAATCACCTGTATTGAGCCCAATCCCTTGCTTGTCCACAATGAGCTCTGGTAGCAGCCAGTGCTGTCTTGAGAGAGGTTTCCCCAGTGCTGCCAGAGCCCCTGGGCTGCTGTTCCTCAATGGCAGTTGTGAAATGCAGTGTGTGAAATGCTCCATGGAGCCCTGTCAGTGTCTTCCCTTAGAAATCCTACAGCAGCCCTAAAGAAAACTCTCTGTGTGTTTTTTCTGGGCTATGGCATTGGCACTATTTCTCCTCCCAGGCTCCCCTTGGGATACACAGATTGCTACTGTCCCTCTTACACAGTTCTTCTCCACGGGCCATTTGGTTCAGTTGGAATAACACATTGGTGCTGTGAAAGGCCTTTGCCTGATCCTCCCTGTGTCCTCACATTGCCTCCATCCTTCATCCTGATCCTCCCTGTGTCCTCACATTACCTCCATCCTTCTCCCATGTCCTCCCTGTGCTCACTCCATCCTTCTTCCTGATCCTCCCTGTGTCCTCACACTCCCTCCATCATAGAATCAGGGAGTGGTTTGGAAGGGATCTTAAAGCCAATCCAGTTCCAACCCCTGCCACAGGCAGGGACACCTTCCACTAGTCCAGGTTGCTCCAAGCTCTGTCCAAGCTGGCCCTGAACACTGCAGGGATGGGGCAGCCACAGCTTCTCCGGGCACCCTGTGCCAGCACCCTCACAGGGAAGAGCTTCTGCCCAAGAGCTCATCTCAACCTCCCCTCTGGCAGCTTGAAGCCATGGTCCAGGCTGCAGCTCCTTGCCATGTTGCAGCTCTGTCCAGCCTTGCTGCCCTTGTGCCCTGACTCACAGAGTGACTCATTTGGGGTGGCTGCTGTGTTTTGATTTTGAGTGTGGATAAATCTATTTGTTTCTAAAAATCTTCAGCTGGAAACCATCCCACGAACAGAGAATTGTCATCCATCAGCTTTGTCTTCATCTGGCTCAGCTCCTAAATCATTTATGAAGTCAGAGCCACTGTTGTGCCTCGAGGGGATAGGAAGGAGATAGCTGAATTAATCGAGGGAAGGGCGTCTTGCTCATTTTGTCAGCTGAGAACTGAACCAGGAGTTGGCAAAGGCTGCGGCCCCGCGGGAGGGGACCCAGCCCAGCAGTGAGAACATGAGCTGCTCTTGCAGATCTCTGAGATGAAGGGAGGCAATTAATCCAGGGTAAAGATTTCAGAAGAAGCTTTGGGTTTCTGGAGCTGAGCATTCCCAGCGGTGGGAGCTCATCGGTTCCTTCCCTTCCTCCTCTTTGTCTCCTCCCCTTGCCAGCCAAGTGACACTGACTGGCTGGAGGTGCCAGGAGCTCCTAGGTCTTATTTTCAGCATTGATGGGACATTGATGGGCCAGGCTGGATGGGGCGTGCAGCAACCTGCTCTAGTGGAAGGTGTCCCTGCCTGTGGCAGGGCATTGGAACTGGATGAGCTTTAAGGTCCCTTCCAACCCAAACCAGTCTGTGAGTCTATGGAATGTCAGGCTTTTATTGGGTATGCTCAAAACCCTCCTGGTACAGCTGCCCAGCAAGCAGATGATGGTAAACTAGTGCTCTTTTCCCCATCTCCCACCCTGCCACTGCTTCTGTGTCCCAAAACCTCCCCTTTGCTGTGTGACAGCAGCTTGAGGGTTTACAGAAATACGTTCATTTGGAGTTTATTTTCAATAAAAGGCATGATCTGTAGGAATCCAGCCCAGAAACGGACCCACCAGCACTGTATTTCATTGAGATATACATGCTTTGCCCAGGCAAAGATGCCCCCAGTAATTCCATGTTTATTCCACTCCTCAAATCATGCTTAGGAACAGACCACCCTGTGAATGATACAATATATTGTCCAAGTAGTATGGAAATCTGCTCTGCAGATCACTGCAGAAGGAAAACCTGCAGTGAGCTCCACAGGCAGGAGCTGAGGCTGCCGAGTGCTGGGTCAGGCCCTAGCACTCTACTAAATACACTCTTGTTCTTTGGCAGCAGGCTGAGGGCGTTACAAGGAAAAGCTGCTCTGAGCCCTGCTCAGCTTATGGGGTAGCACCCAAATACCTGCGCCGCTGCTCAGTTCAAAGGTTTTTGCGTTCTCTAAACAAATGAGCCACAAACACCATGGAGTAACAGCAGTGATTAAGCAAGGCCACAGAAATCAAAGTTATTATCCAGTTTTTCTGCCTCAAGCCTCACGTGGAGGAACGGTGGATGGAGCCGGTGCTCTCCAGTCCTGGTGAGGTCTCCAAGCCTGGGCACACTTGTGACATCTCAGGGCGGTGACATACAGCTCCTTCTTTACACATTTTTTTCCTTCTTTATATTTTCCTACTTATCTGGGGAAACTCACTGGCTGGAAGCCTCATGCCTGGTGCTCCCATGGTGCTTGCTGGGCATGGGAGACCCATGTTTAGCCCAAATGAAGTTTGGGCTCCCCTAGAAGTTGGCAATATCAAATCTATAGGGAGCAGATGTGGTTATTTGGCATTCAGCTATTTGCTGCTTCCCAGGCAGTCCACCGTGGCTCCTTAAGGGTTCTTCTGGAGTGCAACAGTGAACATCCACCTGCAACTTCATACACCACAGTAAAGGTGGACACGGCCAACAGCAAAACCCATTTGGACCCTGGAGTTAGTTCCATACACCCCCACTTTTTGCAATTTGTGCTCTTCCAGGGCAGTGTTCCAAGGTGTTTCCCACAGCCACGAGGCCCATATTGCCGTGTGGAAGCAGTGATGTGTCTGGCAAAGGCCTCTGGAGGAGGAAAACCAGCAGCAGGTCATTTTCTACAGGTGGATCTAGTTTGCTGTAAGGACAGCAGGCGGGAGGGACTGGGGCAGGGCAGTTGGGAAGGTTATAAAAGGCACTGGGGCTGCCTAAATGGAAGGAGTTTGGTTTTAAGCTTCAGAAGTAGATCTGTGAGCATGGGGGAGTTGATGCTGAAGAATGTTTCTGCTTGTGGATGGTGCTCAAGGTGAGTTTTGTGGCCGGGTGGGACCAGGGATGGGGATATGCTGCCCATTGGGCAAACTGTGCTGGTGGCGTTAGTGACTGCAGTTTGAGGTTCCTTGGCCTTATTCCTTGTGCACTCATGAGGTGAGGGCTGCTGGCAGCTCTGCCCTGTCAGACAAGGCTCTGTGCTGGCAGATGGGAAGGGTACACCCCACATCTCATGGTCTAAACCCCTCATAGTAGGGGTAGAGGTGGCAAGTGAGTCCTCGTATGTGATGGGTGGGAAACCTGCTGGGAGATGTCCATGAAATGGAGCAGCAATTGCTCCTGTGCTTCTCTGCATTAATTAAATTAACCTCATAATTTCAAGACCAAAAGAAAAAAGGGAGTACTGGTATCCTTTTGAGATCAGTTCTGGCCTCTTAGAGGCTGAAAAATCATCTCCACTGGGAGCTTTGGCATGGACAGGGAAGAATTAAGATCTCAGTCTCCCCTCTGGCAAGTTAAAGCCATTCCCTCCTGTCCCTACAAGCCCTTGTCCAAAGCCCTTCTCCGGGTTACTTGTAGCCCCTTTAGGTGCTGGAAGACCTAACAATTTGTAGAAGCATAGAATGGTTTGGGTTGGAAAGGGCCTTAAAGTTCATCTACTTCCAACCCCCTTGCAGGTGAGTGTTTATTTCCTGACTTCATTCTGGCCAGCCTGCCTCAGGTGTGTATTTTCTGCTAGCATTCTAACAACAAGTGCATCAAGCTGATGATTGCTTTAATTGTAACGCTGTGAAGCTTCAGTAAAAGCCCAGCTGAGCTCTGTGCAGCCAGCTGTGTCTTTCTGAAGCGGTCTTGGGTATTTTTACCAGGTTTTCAAGTTATTTTTGTAGTCGGTCTCTTCAGAATGAGGAGGGGTTTGTGCATTTTTTGTCATGTTGGCAGCCTTTCCCGGGTGCCTGATCCAGCACTGTGATGTGCTGAGTTGCTTTCAGAAGAGGCTTTGTCAGCACATACCAAGGTGACCATAGTGGAGAACAAGAAGCTGTGGGGCAGGGTTTCTTAT
>JAOEHY010008832.1:0-18294 GCA_025447955.1 Psilopsiagon aurifrons
GGGGGAGAACAGGCTGACACACTTTCATGAATCCCAAATCCTGCTGTAGGCAGAACTGGAAGACTTCCCACTTGAAAAATAGTTATGTTTCCATATAGTATGCTCTAAAAAGTCGTTTGTGAAATGCTAAGGTTCATATTTCTAAATGTGATAGAACTGCAAAGTATCCCATGATTATCAGACGAACTCGAGAAAATCAAAATTAACACTGAAACTTTGGAGATGATTTCAAGAAGACAAGCACCAGAATGATGGATTTTTGTACTCATAAAAGCTTATAAATGATCTTGTTTTAAAAAGAGAATTTAAAAAAAAAAATCTTTTCTGCACTCTGCTCACTTTTCTACTCAATATTTCATGTATCAAGGTTTTGAATTAAAATTCAAGTAACGCCCTCCCCCCAAACGCACCACCAAAGAGCCAGCCGTGCACTAATCAAAAGGAAAATGGGATTTCATCTCTCATTGCTTATTCCTCATCAGGATGCTATTTGCATACTATATTTTTTTTTTCCAGCAAATCCTGCAGATTTCTTACTGTTTGCAGCAATCCTATCGAATCCTGACAGTGAGTAGCTGCTCCTAGTCCTCCATAGTCTTACCACATGGTGGCAATATAACCTTCACCTTCCTGCTAAGGAGGTGAGTTGCCTCTCATTTCCTCCTTCATTACTTCTTACTCTAATTATTATATTTACAGGTGGCAATTACAGTCTTCTGAGTTTCTGCTTTCCATTTCCTCTATAAATTTAATAGACTATTGTTGGGTTTATTTTTCAAATAAACTCTGCAACATTTCCAAGGATATTAAACCCTGTTCTATGGTAGTTTTTCTTTCAGCTAATACAATATTGCATGTTTCTCTGATCTCTAATGAAGTTTTGAGGACCACTCTGGAATTATTCCTTTTTGCCAACAAGCATTCACATGCCTTTCAGTATTAACTCTTTCCCTCCAAGTACCTCTCTCCTTTAGACTATGTTACTTTTGTAGTCCCACTAGAATTGGGGGGGGGGGGAATCTCAAACGATTTAAAACCACCTTAAAAAGAATACAGAAAACACACAGGTTTATGTACATAACAACAACAATGATAAAAACCAGTAAAAGATTCAGCCTTGAAAGGAATTACAGATGCATAAGAAAAAGTGACCCATGAGAGCTCAGGCCTTTGTAAACCACACTAAAGAGTACATTCAGTTGCAAAACCATCTAGGAGACCCAGCTACATCACAGGAAATTCTGCAAATAAAAGCACAGGGCACTTCATAGTTTGCTTTGGTACAATGCTTCCACTCTCATTTAATATCTCAAAAATCCTTTAAAAGTGAAAAGAGATTCCTTCGAAATCCACAACTAAGGAGTCTGACAATAAGAAGCATTTTAAATAATTACGAACAAATTACAGTATTTAGGCCTTAGGAGCATTTTGTGTTGCCGTACTCTTTGATGCATTTTTCAGTGCAGAGTGACATGCAAAAACTTTTATGGTCTTAAAACTTCTTATGATTGCAGAATAGGGCACAAAAGATTTTCAGTCACTATTCCAAAAAAAAAAAAACCTAAAAACCAAAACCACAAAAGTAGTCTAATCATAATTTTCTGGTATGAAAATAACAGCTTGTCTAGCTGGTAGCACAAGCTGGCTGAAAGTGTGATCATTCAGGACCAAGATGACACAGGTAAACACAGAAATGGCTAACTACCCTTTAAAAGGAAAGAACTGGGAAGAACTGCATCAAATCCAGCTCTACATGACCCAGCTGTGCCATGGAAATATTTCTCCAAGCAGGAAATCCAGTTTGCAACGGAAAGAGGGGAAAGCAGGTAAAGAGGCTGGGGAAAACAAGCAGTTGGTGGTGGTCTTGCTGGAGGCTGCAAACCTGAGCAGATGTAGAAACACTGGTTTATTCCTCAGCCTTATCTCCAGTACAGAAGCTATGGTCTAGCTCTGCCTTGGTGGGCAATGAAACATAGCTTATGATGCTATGTTTGCCATGGATTATGATGCATTATGTTTGCCATGGATTTGAAGTAAACATCTACCAGTTACAGCATTGCTCAGTCCTTGCAGTCCTCAGCCCGCATCGCAGGATTCCAGAATGTGATTAAAGGTTTCTGCCACGCACCTGGATATGGTTCCTTCTGTCTGTCCCATCCTGGTTGCACCACTGCACACCAGGAGCAGCCGCAACCTCTGCAACCTGTCCTGCTGCCAACACATTGCATTTGCAGGCACCTGGTGTCCCCAACAGCGCACACCACAGCCAGTGCATTCCTGGCCAATTGTATTTTACTACTTACCCTCTGAAAGTTTTAATATTATCTTTAAAATATGCCATTTTCTCCACTTTCCTAATTACTGCTAACTCTGTGGCACAGTGTCCCCTGTAGCCCTGTACCCACTGAAGACTGGAAAACAGCTGGTGCAGAAGCTACGCCATATGGCAGTTACTTATAGGAACATAAACTAATTGAGGGTGATACAATCCCTGGATGCTTTATCTTTTAGAAATTGACAGCATGTCAATATGATTGCTTTAAAGATCTGTTCTAATTCTGCATCTATTATTATAGAATTATATTATTATAGAAATATATTATAATAGAAATATTATAGAATTATTATTCATAATGCTAATCCTGATGCAGAGCAAAATCCAGGTAGAGTCACCCCCATGTCCTGGTTGGTATCAACACCGTAGTCACCACTGAGCTTCTATGACCCAGTCTGTAACATGCACCGCCCTCATGTACTAAAGGTCTGAGGTCCAGTGGAGAGCAGGTAACCAGAATCACTGGTGTAAAAACCCCATTTTTTTCCCAGTACCAGGATCTGAGCACGCTGTTTCTCATGCCTCATGCAACATCAAGCACATGCAGCACAGTTTGGAATATTGAAGGATGTTTTTCACGTACAAAGGTTTAACCTTCTGCCTGTTCTCCTGGAGGAAACAGGTGCTCTTCAGGGGCACCCCTCGTCCCCAGCCAGCCCTCGGCAGTAACTCACCCTTTTGTGTTTCTCAGGTCATTACCTCCTCTGCTCCTCCAGTCAAAGACCCTCTCTGACCTCTGACTGTTTCCAGCTGGTATTAGATTTGAAGCTGTAGTTTCTGACTTTTTTTGATTTAGGTATTTTTTTCCCCATAAGGAGAGCTGGCATTCACATTCACAAATTATGAGCTCACTTTTGTCATTTCTGATAGTCTTTTTGTTATTTCTGATAGTCTTTTGATTTGCCTCCTATTATACAATGCATAGGCCAACTCTCTAGTGAGAATCATATATCTCAGCAGAATTTGCACCCTTTCATGTAGCTTTCACTCATTCTAATTCCGACACAGTACATTTATTTTTGCTTTTTTATTTCCTATGGCAGATACTCTTTATTCAGGCCAAGGAACAGTGAGACAAAGAGGCTAGCTACAGCCTGGGAGACTCTTACATGTGTCACAGACCCCCAGCTCAATTCCACTGACACTGAAAGGATGGATTTTTTGTTCTATCTGCAGTGAAACTGATCAGCTGAATATATTCGCTGTGTTTTATCATATCAAACCACAGGTTTGATTTCACGGAGGAAAATCATATCTCTCAAATTGGAGTGAATTTGCAAATACTTTTTAACATTGACACTCTTTTTTCTTCTTCTTCTTCTTGGAACAACATCAGTTTAAGATATTTCCTTTGCAACCCTGATAGTGGGCATAAAAGCAAGACCCTTGTGTTCAGTACCATGGTGCAGATCCAGAGCACCACTGCTAGCTTCCATGGAGTTCTTTCAGACTTCAGCTAAGCACGACATAGGTCAAAATCTATGCAATATTTAAAGTGCTAGTATACTAACTAGTTATTAAAAATACCAGCATAATCAGAAAATTGGGACACAGTTTCCTGATAGAATATTTTACCCAAGGCTACTGTAATGAATTTGGTGCAGAGAAATAGAACTCATGTACAAGCAGAAAACCATAATAGCTCTGTTACGCAACTTTAAATATGCCACTTTTTGGAATTACTTCATTTAGTGATACAATATGTATTTTCAGATACCAACTAGGGATTCAGGGCAAACACAAACAACTTCACTTTCTGGATACCTCTTGACTTAAGAGCACTGGCAGCTGCTGGCTGACCAGTGAGATCAGGATGGGCACTGGCTTCCTTCCATGGCCCCAAGGAGACCACTGACCACAGTAAATAGTACTGTGTTTTCCTTCCAAAAGCCTGAATGACGGTGATCCAAAAATTAGAGGATGACAGGTGTTGGGTTTGGCTTGCAGCCCCCTTCCAAACAACCTTCTGCAGAAAGGGAAGGTTAAAGACCGGGCTAGAGCTGGCAAGGTTTATCACGATGCGGTGCCGCATTTTGAAGCCAGTCCAGATAACAGTGCATTTTAAAGTTCTCAGGAGCTTGCTGATTTCTAGGCAGGCATTCATAATGTGCATTGTAAACGGTTCAATTTTCCCTGACCTTAGCCAACTGAGAAGGGCCAGCAGCTTGTTTCTGGTGAGGCAATCTATAATTCAGGCTTCCTTATGACAGGGGGAACCTGATCAAAGCAGGAGGGTGAGGGAACTTGTACCAAACCTTTCATGATATGATCTTGTGAAATTTAAGGCTTTTGTCTTCTGCTTTAACATAAATAAGGCAAAACAATGCTGCATCTAATTCATCATCCTTGAAACAAAATTAAGTACAGTGGAAGTTACGTACAGTGGAAATTCCCACTTTAAACACATGGCTGAGGTGCTCTTCATTCTTACTTTGGCTGCAACTGAAATGGCCAGATTTTATGCACATTTGGTATAAATTAGGAGGCAAAAAAAGGTCCACCAAAAAATAGTCACCCATATTTTCAACAAGCAGCTAAATAATGGCAATTGTATGACCCCGAGTGTTGCACAATAGCTGCATGTACTTTATGGGCAACACTGAATGATGTCCAATATGCAAAACAGAGGAAAGTTGTCTATTTTTATATGGTGACAATGTCACTGAAGCACCACACTGGCTTTGCTACCTCACCTAAACCAGCAGAGAAATAAGGGAACAAATTCCACACACTTTCCACAACAGCCCTGAATAGTATCAGTAAATACTTGAGGACAAACTAGTGATTTTTAGTCTTGTGGTGCATCTGATGCCATTTCCCAGTTCCAAGTGTTTCCCTTAGCCCCATTTACCCCGTTGCAGATGCGCAGAACTGCACATTCACCTATGTCGATGAAATATCTTCTTTGAGACTAAAAATACTAAAGTTCTTAAAACCAAATTAAAAATTGTATTCACTGTACCAGTGACTCTTCACATATCTTGTCAAAGAGGCTTCATTTGTAGTCCCATCAGGGCTGTCCCCTTTTAAAGCCTGGAGCCCTGGCTTTAGCATTCTTTTGGCAGGGGATTTATTTATCTGGAGTATCTTAAAAAATTCCATGATGACTCAGTCTAATTCTTCATATCATCCGCCCCTGCCAGGTCTTGGAACTACTAATTACTGGGAAAGGTTAGCCCTACACTGTCAAATATTAGGACATCTCATCTCCTTCTCTGGTAACAGAACAGGAATTTTAGAATTTACTTGCTTTCAGCCTCATTACGAATGTCTCTTTTCAAATTTCGGTACAATTCAGTCACCGAAGTTCCTGTTTCTAAGCATAAATTCAGCATTCTTATATTATATCATGAAAAATGGTGCATACAGACAAATTAGGCAAGACACTGCTCCAGCAGACCTATCTAGTATTTTCCCAGTATTAATACCACTTCTAGAGTCCCAGGATTAATACCTCTAAACTTAAGAAATATACCTACTTCACTTCCTTCAAATACTATAAGCATAAAAGATACTGCTCAAAATAATTGCTACTTGATTTGGCAGCTGCTACCAGGCACTGTACTTCTGAGACCAGCCATACACACTCTAAATATACCCTCTGATTTTTGTGAGATGCTGATTAAATTATGGAAAAGATTTTTCTTTATTACTGTGCTCTCTTTCCTCTCTTTATAAAGTCTAGAAAAGGAACAGAAATACTATTAGCATGAATCAGCCTGTAGCTTTGGACATGTAGTTCCCATAAGCTCAGAATGAGAGTTTCGGGAAAATGTATGTAAGGGGGAATTTGGAGCCTTTACTCGATCTTGCAGCAAAAAAAATCTGCAGTTTCATTGTCTTAATGACGATGACATCCTGGCCTCTCCCGCCAGGTGTCACTGCGAAGTCACACAGGAGGATCTGTTAGCGATAACGTAAGGCACAGGCAGAATGAAGATGAATAAGCCGTACGAATCATCACTGAAAAAAGTATTTCCTCACTGTCCTCTTGCTCCCTAGCCAAAAATAAAGCACAGCAACACCACTGTACATTAAGTTCAACAGAGCAGAACACCAATTTTAAATGACAGATGCATACAGCTCATTGCATAAGAGTTTTCAATACGTGCTTAGCTGCCAATGTGATTCTCTCTGACGTGAGCATGAGAAGATGTCCATATGAGACATTACAACCACAGTGTCAGGACTAAGTCTGGAATGGGAATGCTTACTTTGAGATGATCTTTAAAGACTTCCAGGAAAAGCCCTTCTCACTGCTCACAGTGATGAAGGAGTAACTCACACACAATTCTTTCTTTTGCAACCAAAGTCCCTAAAACCCGGAAATATGTCCTGCAGACCAAGTTGCAAAATAGCTTCTAAGGGACTATTCTTCCATCTTACTCATGCAGAAAACCACAAGAAAAACGCTCGGCTTCACACTCAATGGATGGGATAGGTCCATCTATAGGTGAAAACCCTTCCTTCCTCTCCCACTGGTGACAGGAGCACACACCAAAGTGCCTTTTGTCACATTCACATAGTTTCCAAGTGTGCAATTAGCAGCAGACTGTAATTCCAGAAGCAGTCCACCCTTATCTGTGAGCACAGCCATGCCCAAAGGAGGTCACGCTAGGACGTTATAACAGTGAAGCCCAGAAAAGGCATTGTCCTGCTCAGCAAAGCCAAGTAAAGCGACCCAGAATTATCCTTCTGGGGTGTCCCTGGTCTAGTAGCAGCATGCCAGCACAGAGGGATATCATCCTACCCCATTCCCCAGGATTCAGCATCACAGTCCAAACTCAGTCAGCTTCCAAACCGCAACACGGGGGACACCACAACCTTGTCTTTGTTACTAAGCAGGATCACACAGCTGACCTCCAGCAGAGCACCTTGTCACCCTTTCTCACGACACCTGAGCACTCTCCAAGTGCTTGGTAACACATGAAGATACTTTAATTACACCATGACAGAAAATATTTCTTTTGAAGAGTGCTCTAGCAAATTGTTTAAATGAAATGAATTTTATCTGCCCTTTACTTTCAAAAATGTACATTACTTTTATTAAAGTCCTATATATGTAATGTACATATGCATGCTCTTATCCTATTGCTTTGGAAGTATAAAGTACTTTGTGCTATAACAACACTTGTTTTAAAATTATCTTTAAGACTCATTGTTGCTATATTCTCAAACCAATAGTAATCATATAGCAAACTGAAATATAAAACATTCTTTGCTAGTGCTATGCATTTAAATGTTTAGCTGGTTTCAGCTGCAGAACTTTAAACTCTCTTTTATAGGATATCACTCCATTTTAGTATAAGCATCTATCAGGCACAGCTCTGAAAATGTTAAGTCAGACTATGAAAACATTGTCAGTACTTATTTTAGTAATAAACCCTATGTTTAATCTATGCTTCCATGTTACAGTAATCTATGTATCAACCTATAACCTTCCAGCTAAATGCACTAAGTAGATTAAGCTCTGATTGATTTGCAATGTTTTTCACTATATTATCAAGAGTCTACAGATCAGCATAAATACCTTGAAGAATTTTTTCCCCTTTGGCAGATTTACAAAAGCAGAGCTTAACTTGAATTGAAATGAGCTTCTGCATTTTTCCAGGGCAAAAACCCTGTCAAATCTCCTCTAGATCTGCTCTACTCCAGGCTTAGTAAAAACCTGTGATTAATAGTACAGTACATCTATTCTGTCGTGACAAAAAGCACGACAGAAGAAAAGTGATTCCCTCTGGGTCTACCATTCATATGAAGTGTCAGGAGTTACCCCAAACAGTGGCACTGCTGGGACTGCCATCTGCACAATGTGCTGTGCAAACAGCTCTTGGAAAATGGTGGGGGGGATTTTTGTGGATGTGCTCTTGTCAATTATGGTAAGAGACTTTAAAAATTTGCTTCCTCAATTCAAAACACCAAGTTGTTTTTTGTAGGGTTTTATGTGGTGTGTTTAAGGGAAGTGAGAAGCAGGTTATGAGCTGCCAAAGTAACCCAGCAGGCACTGTGGGGAGGGCTCAGCTGCCACTGCTGGAGGTGGTGATCTTCAGCAACAAAAAGAGCATGTGAGGGAAGAGCATGTGAGGGAGGTGCTGAACTCTCTGTGATCCTGTCTAGCGTTGCTCACAGCTCCTTTGCAGACTATCTGCTGGAGATGGCTGCACAGATGGAATGAGATTTCTACATATGCTCAGCATCCATCCCGGTAGCTCACTGAGATGGCAGCAGTGCAAACAAACATTGGTCTGAGTATCCCACCCAGCTCCATTAGGGAGATGGGAAAAAACACATCTACAAATGCCTGTGGTAATGGGGGAAGAGGGAAAATAGCCCTGAGGTAGTAAATTTCAATCTTTGCCCAGATTTCAAGCAACTCCATTCTGCTGAATTTGTATTTAAAATGTTCCAGTTTATCCAACTGAAGAGGAGGCACCCATGAAAAGGAGAAAATTTGAAAAAAGAAAGGTGCCAGAAACAGTGTGTTGGCAGAGCACACCAGCTCCTGCTATGGTAAAACTTCAGCCTCATTGACAATAATGCCTGAAATCCCATGGCCTCTGGTAGGGAGGTGTCATCCATCTCCCAGTGGTGGGAGAAATTCCAGTTTCTTCTGTGATCCTGCTTCATCCATCCATGCATGCAGAGACCTGACATTTGAACACTGCAGATCTATCTGATCCCATAGCCACGCAGCTTGTTCAAGCATTTGCCATGAACCCTCAGTCCTGACTCTGCTCCCAGGTTTACCTCCATCAGGACTGCACAAGTTGACATGGTGCAAGAGAAGCAGCTCGGATCACACAGTCTAGCTCTATTTGATCATATATTCATTCCTTTTCGCAGTACATTAACATAAAGTTATCAAGAAAGTTCATCATAGAGGACAAACCTGAAAGTCAATGTCAGCCAAGAAATTGCCTGAGCAATCCCGTAATTGAATAAAAGTATGTGTCCGCAAAACAAGTGTCATCATGGGCTTGCTGGAGCGCTTGAATTTCACTGGCTTGACAAACACCTCTCAGCATGGTCCTGTGTTCAAGGCTTTACAAGAAGACCTCATGTACTAAATGATGTTTATCAGCAAAATACAGATACTAGTATGCATATTTGACCTATTAACAGCCCTACCCACAACTTTAGCAATGAAATAAAAAAATAATGAAAAGTAAAAGAGAATAAGCATCTTGTAACTTCTTAGCCACTCCTCTGGTTACTTCTGTGCTTCACAAAGGGGGCATTTACTTGCAAATATTTTGTGGTACAGTGCAAACACATTTAAATATCAAAAGTAATCTCAACCACTATCATGTTTTTCTGCTGATGTGTTTGATGAGTTTGTCCAATGATTTATGGGACCAGCTTATCTTGGAGTGGCAAGCAAAACAATTTAATTTCAATCTCTCATTCTTGAGTCCTACAGTCCCATCTTAGCTGTGATACAGAGCAACTTAAGGAGTGATCAATATTTTTTGCACCAATTAATGGTGAACAGCATTTTGCAAAATATTCTGTTCCATTAAGCCTTAAGGAAACTGGAAGCAGCTCGTAGGACACAGTTAATAGATGCATCTGAGCACTTCTTTCTATAGAGATAAGAAAACTTTGGGACAGTTCTGTTGCCTGAAGGAGACAGTGTGACTTCAGAGGAAAATTGTGACAGGAAAGATACAGTGGCAGGTCCCAAGCCCAGGATCCTTGTGAAAAGGAACTTTTGGCAGCATTAGCCAGCAATAGAGAGAGGCATGCATGTTGTGTGCATGTTATGTAATTATGTAATATGTAAAAAACCTTTAATTCTGATAAAATATTAGCTTAAAGCCTGTAACATCCCCAAAAGAACTGGGGATTGATGAGATCCTTCCCTAAGCTAGTGAGCAGGTGAGATTATTTTGCAAGCAACTGCTCACAGACACCTAAATGGCCATTTGCCACCTGAAAGGACCAAAGTAAAGCGGTGACCCTCTACTCCAACAGGCCCATTTTCAATAGAAAGAAGCCAATTACTGTGAGGACCTGTCTGCTTTTAGAAAATTTTTAGGTAGCAAGATGTGGGCAGCCTCCAGAGCTCACCTGGTGCTGTGGAAAACAACTGATCATGTAAAACTGTTTCCTCTGTCTTCCTTCAAAATAAAACCCCTTTCCCTGCCCATTTCTGTCCTTTTCTGTGATTTGAAATCATGGCACGTCTATGAGTGATTGCAGGTGCCATTAAATAATGAAGCAGCTCTGTTCATTAAAGCCTGGTGATTTATTACCTTCGGACTAAAGGAAAGAAAAAACAGCCTGAAAACAGAATTCTTACATCATTTCACATTATTTCCAGTCCAGCACTTCAGACAACTGTTAGAATAGCAGATTTTCAGCTCTGTGGTCCACCAGTCACCAGAAACGTAATTCCAAAGGTCTAATTCCAGCCAGTTCTGTAAATCTAGAGTGTGACTTAAACTCATAACTAACTGCTGCCCTAAATGTCATGTCCTACCTTCATACAGCCAGTCGCTGAGCCCATTGAAAATAACACCTTCCTTTCCTGTGGAGACCACTCGGATGGCTTGTTTCCCCACATGGGCACAGTAATAGATGTTATTCTCAAAGATAAATATCTGATTTGAAGGGAAAAAGAAAAAGAGAACAACATTAAGCAGTGGCTCCATTATAAAATCTTGCATTTTGCTTTCACAATAATTGGCAGTACAAAATCACATATCACAGTTTTATAGCATCTTTTTTCAAAAAAGGATTTCCACAGCTTGCTTCCAATGCCTAATCTATCTATTAGCTAATAGAAAAATGCTAATTCACAACAAACTGAAACCTTGGTCCTTTGACACAAGCTTTACTTTTCTCACTTTTCTCACTCCTGTCTTCATTTCAGAAACGGAAACAGTTGAGTTAGAGGGCATGAAATGAAGAATACCATGCCTTGGGATTTTGAAAAAGTGGTCTGGGACGCAGCAGCAGTTTTCAGAACTGATGTTGTTGCTATGCCATGACTGATTTGGCCATTGGAAATGGTTCCTTGCTTGTTTCCAGCTCCTTCTGCTTCCTTAAAACACGGCTGCGTGGATCCCAGTTTTTAATGCAAATCCAACAGGAAAACGTGCATGCAATAGGGGGCAGCGTAGGTGGCTGCAGCATGCTAGCCAACAAAGCATGAGGTTGATGTTTTGGCTGGGGAGCAAGTGCACATGCTACAAGAACCCAAAGAGGTGTGGTAGACCTCCCGTGCTGCCCCAGTCCTCAGGTTACCCTCCTATGGAAGCCTATGGAGTGGAACATTTATATACATAAACATAAAATTCTTATCAATCATAAAAAATTCAATTCAAGATTGCCAGGAAAGGTGCCTAAGATAAGACTCCCAAATAAGTCTCCTTTTTAACAAAAACTTATTTCATGTGAGTCATTAGATCCCCTTGTGACCAACTGCCAGCTGGATCTAAGTCCATTCACTACCACTCTTCGGGCCTGGCTATCCGGGCAGAATTTTTACCCAGTGAAGTATACGCTTGTCTAAGCTGTGAGCAGTCAGTTTCTCCATGAGAATGCTGTGGGAAACAGTGTCAAAGGCTCTACTAAAGTCTAGGTAAACAACATCCACAGCTTTTCCTGCATCCACTAAGCAGGTCACTTTGCTGTAGAAGGAGATCAAGTTAGTCAAGCAGGACCTGCATTTCATAAGCCCATGCTGACTGGACCTGATCACCTGGTTTTCCAGTACATGCTGTGTGATGGCACTCAAGATGATCTCCTCCATAACCATTCCCAGGTCTGAGGTCAGACTAGTGCCCTGGATCCTCCTGGCTCTTCTTGTAGATGGGCATCACATTTGCCAACTTCCAGTTAACTGGGACCTCTCCAGCAAGCCAGGACTGCTGATAAGTGACTGAAAGTGTCTCTGTGAACGCTTCTGCCAGATCCCTCAGTAACCTTGGATGGACCACATCCAGGAACAATAGACTTGTGTGTGACCATTATGGAGGCTTCATTCTGCTCCCTATCCCTGCCTTTAAAATATTTTTAAACTTCATTCAGATTGCAGAGATGTACTGAACAGGGTATAAGAAAGCCATTTAGACTGAAAGACAAACTGTTAATGTAATTTAGAAGACATTTACAGATGGGTTTTTATACACTTGATGATACTGGAATAAATGTTAGGTACCTTAACCACAATAGTAGAATGCAATTTCTCATGTTACACTCATGAAAAGACAGAATTGGGAACAATATTTGCTTTCAGCTTCTGTTTCTTATCCTATGTGTTTCACCTAAAGATGAGCTGGAAAGTTTCCAGAAGACAGTATAGATCCTAATTTAATTTCAGCAGCAGTTACAGAAGTTTGCCTAAAGGTAAAAAATATGACTGAAACTGTAGCTTGCTTTTATTCCTTTTAAACTAAGAAAAGCTGCATCCGATTAATATTTTTTGAAAGTAAAAAAATGTTGTGGAAAATACTACATTCCCTTTTCTACCTTGATTTTTAATGAGCCGAAGAGCCAGATGAGGGATGCTAAGTAATGAATTTTATGTGTTAGCTAGTCTGCATACAGGAGGGTTGTTGAAGCTGAAATGTACATAAACATCAGAAAGACTAATCAGAATAAGGTACTGTGTACCCAAATAAATCCAAATCTCTGTGCCCAAGAGCTAAACAAGTTGGGGGCACTTGGGTGGGGGCTCTTCTACAACAGGCATACAGTTGAGTTATTCAAGCGATACTACCCTTCCCTTGCCCAGATTCTCTCAGCAAATAAAGGTTTTACAATATTTTGTACTGTATTAAATCTTAAATGAATTTACAGGAAAAATAAAGAAGGTGGATTGACAACCTGTCCCTGACCTTCTCTCTGTAAAGCATTGCAATGTTTTCTGTCACCACTGTTTTGTCTTTCAAAGCTTCTTTGCACTCATCAGCCTTCATGAGGTATCCAGTAGCTGCAATGGAAAAATAATATAGTGCTCCGACTTCAAACTGTCTCCGATATCATTCAGAGCCAAACTGCAGCACCTCACAGAGAATATAAAATTACCTTCCTAACTACAGTGCCTTGTACCCTAAAAATGTCAACCATAATCAAGATAAAAGATAACTGAAGCAGCCCAAGGAAGATTTCTGTGTAATGTATCTTATAAATTAGGAAAGAGCTTTTGAACTTTCGTTATTCATCAAAACGAAATGTCTTTGGATTACCTCATATTCTGGGTTAGAAATCTATTAGACAATATTACAAAATACCTATAAAATACTTCCTTACTCTTGGTTCTGTGATATCAAAGCAGTGCTTTGTATCAAATGATCACAACCCTCTCTGCTAATTAAAGAATAAAAAATTTTAGTAAAGAAAAACAAACAAAAAATATATGGATATCATACATTATTTTATACTTGCTTTACATAACAGTCCTAGAGTAATACTAAATGGCAACAGAATGGGTTAAGCTCAGTTTTATGCCTCTCTGTACAGGAGACAAAGACCAGACCCAAATTTTCTGGTGTCTTTTCTTTTCATGTGCCTATTTGAGCAGGACTTTGCCTCTGACATTCTTGCAATATACATGACTTTTATCGTAGACAGCACATGAAGTCCAGCACTGTGCACAACTAATGGTATGGACAGCAAAGCTGTGCTATGTCAGGAAGACATCCCCATGTTGAATACCAAGTCTATGTGCATCATGACAGCTCAGAGGAAAGAGAAGATATTCTGAAACAATAAGAATGGAAACACCCATACTTAGACCAAAGAAACTGAAATCACTAACTCTAGAGAAGAAACAAGGAAAACGTAATAACGGAGAAGATGCAGAAGAAAGGAAAAGCACATTTTTCCCTTTCCATTTCTCCAAAACAACAGGGAAACCAATGAAATCTAGAAGTGTTTTACAAGAGGATAAAAATAATTTTCCTGCTGAAATTAGAAGGAATTCATGGAACTCCTGTCCACTGGATGTAACAGAAGACAAGAACTTCATTCTCTTCCTGTTAGGTGTTAGAATAGATGCTCAAAAGATGAAATACTTAACGAAGATAACTGGAACATCAAGGAGGACTAAGATAAAGGTGTTTTGGAGGTTTTGTTTTGGATTTATTTGTTTAAATGCATTCATTTAATCCCAGAGTAATAAAAATCATTGGGGATTTTGGTGTTCGCTTTATGTAGCTCAGAATGTCACCTGAAATTTTCAACATAAGATATAACCTCATTAGCCTCTGGTATCAGTAAACCATGTCTGGTATCACGAACTCATGTGAGCTGGGAAGAAATCTCTGCCTATTTGCAACTTGTATTAGTACTGATTATGTCAAACTATTTGACATCCTTGTGTGACACAACTAATATTGGAGGAAAAATACTAGACTGATTGAACCACAAACCTGAGACAGTAGGAGATCAAAGATTAAGTATTCATCCAGTAAGATAAATTTACACAGTAAGGTAAATGTTCAAACTAATAACAAAATAAAATTTAATCCACTTAAAACACAGAAGAGCCTTAATAACACTGACTGATTTAGGAGGAGTAATTTAAAATGTTTTTGCAACTGCTTAAGGGCTGCTGAAGTAACATTCTCTACCAAAGTGAACCAGAGTGGTAGTAAGTAATTATGCTGCAGTAATTAAAATACTGGTACTTTTAAATGGATTAATTTCTGCACCTCCTCAGGAATCTAATGAAAATAATCTCTTTAAGACCACTGCAAAAATCACAGTGACCAACTATTCTGATCAGATTAATACTACACCTCCTTTTATGGTTGTTCAACCCAACTTCCTTCCAGCCAAAGAGGTGAGTGAAGCTTCTGTTTCTTCATAGACCAAGAGAAAATAAAATTATACATATTAATCTGCATTTTTACTGCTTCTATTTATTTTCCAACTGCAGAGTGGCAGTCTAAGTTTATGTTCTCTTTACCCCATCGTTTCTAACATGTATAGCTTGTCAACTGAATGAGCGACATCACTCATATTTATCATCTGCAAGCATAAAGTTAATGCCTGGTTGCTTATTACTTTAAATTATTAGCACATTGAAGAAGTGTGAATGTTTCCCTCACATTAGAAGGCAGCCTTCCACACTGCAAGGCCAGCCCAAAGGATTTGACTGTGAAGAGTAGTCAACATGGAAAGGTTGGCCACTTAACATAGAGAGTTTGGTCAATAAGAACTGGCCTTCATGTATAGATAAGCACAGACGCTGTTTTAAATTCCAAAACAGTCCAAACTTCCTTGAAGACTGAAAAAAACAGCCACAAAATGGAAGGCCCAGTGAGCATGGGGATATAAATGCAAATCAACATGCTGCTCTCTCCTCATCAAACATAATGTATTTCATTGTTTTCTGTTTTAAAATGTTAAAGCCTTCTTTTATTTTTTTCTCCCCATGTAGAAATCTGCCCTTGTGCTGGCAAGCCAGTTTACCTGAGGGCATATTCTGCTGAATAAATAACAGATTCATTTTATAATTCTGTGCATCTCCCAAAAATGCTTGTACTTATTTTGCAGAATCAGTAAAAAATATCTGAGAAAAGGTAATTATCCATGGACTTCATTGCTGTAGATGTTGAACAAATGCACAGAAAAGGCACTTCCTACCCCAACAGCATATCATTTTAATAGAGAAGTACTTTTGTTCGCATTCTAAGTGCAAAAAAATGAAAGACAGGGACACCAAAGACAAGACTTAGTTGCCCAAACATAGGCATTTAGAGCCACTTTAAGCCCCTTCATGCATCTAAAACACCTCACAGATACAACAGAGGACATATGGAAACCCTCTGCTCTCACAGAGTAGCATCTAGAGACCACATACTTTTAACATTATATAGCTGAGGTACTCTAGGACCTATGTTTAAACAGGCAAATCCTATTTATTTTAAATGTTGCACAGGAAGACTGCAAAACCATGAGTCCAACTTGGGTAGCTTGAGCTCTCTTCCAATCCATCAACCATGAAATCACTGTTACTGTAACTATTTTACATCAGGTAGACTATTATCAGCTTGTGAAGACTGTGAGAGAAAAGATCCAAAATGTGCATTGTCCTGCCAGGAAGTGCATGTCTGTAACTGTTTGTTTATTGTCAGAGTGATGGTCAGCTTCAACATGATACACTAGAACTCATACTTCTTTTTTCAAAGACAGACCTATGGCTACTGCAAAATCCCTTTTACTGAATAATAAGGAATAAGTTCCTGCATGTATCTTGCTCAGTACTCCACCATTGTTCATTGCCAGCATTGGCAGGATTCAGTACTGTGCAGGACTTTGTGACCTTTTGTAGACGCCATGATCTAGTCTGCCTTAGACAGATGCCAAGTAGAGCCAGCAGAGAAATGCCGGTACCAATGAAGACATAAAGGAGAATAAAATCTGCCTCACTTCAGGGATTATTCTCCAGCAGCTTTTATGGTTTGCTGAATGCTCCCAAGTCCAAACAGAATCAATGCAATTTGTATAAGTTAGTTATCTACCACTCTGACTGAGTACAAACGGCCAACATCAGATGCCTTCATCCTCTCAAGCTGTGGACCATTAGCTCTGAGAGTAACGACAGCATGAACATGAATATAAATTAGACTATCAGTAGATTAATCTGGGAATAAAAAAAAAATAAACAAAAAAAAAACCAAAAAACACAGTAAAAAGATGAAATCAATCCCAGAGAAAAGATCATCCTCCCTCCCAGCCCTACTTATAAGCCAGATTCTGGCTTCCTTGTACACGTTTTAAAGTCTCTGAAAGCCCTCTCCTCCAGCAGCAGGGTGGCACAAACTCAAAAGAAGGACTGTAGCATGTTTAATGACTATTGCCTCCTGTTGCTGCTCATAGTCCTAATCACATCCAGGTCCTTGGGTTCCTCTAACTAAACCCCAATCACAACAAATCTCTTCAGCAACAGCTACCCATTTCACTATGTAAGTCCCATCAGAATACATGGAAAAAAAATTCAGTTAATAATTTCAGGTAAATCCAGCCATCTGTAAAGTTAGGCAGTCCTTGAATGGTATGAATGGCACAGAACCACATCACTTCTAATACACAACTGGGGAATCAACTGCCTGAAATAAACCTACATGAAATTTAGGGTTCCTACCTATTGTCAATTACCCCTTCAATCAAGAGTGAGTGTAAACTTTTGTACTGAGTTTGCATGGCAACTTTTTGGTAGCAGCAAGCGAAAGAGGGATGCAGGAGTGGCTTCTGTGAAAAGACACCAGGAGCTGACCCCATAACAGACAGAGCCAGTTCTAGACAGCTCCAAGACAGACTCACCACTGGTCAAAGCCAAGCCCATCAGTGACTTTGGTAGTGCCTCAGTGACAATATATTTATAAAAAGGTAAAAAAACTGTGCAGCATATGTGAGAGAGGAGTGAGAAAATGTGAGAGGAACAGCTCTGCAGACACCAAGGTAAATATGGAAGGAAGGGAGGAGGTGTTCCAGGCAAAGGAGCAGCGATTCCCCTGCAGCCCTTGGTGCAGCCCATGGTGAGGCAGGCTGTGGTCCTGGAGCCCACAGGGCTCCACGGTGGAGCAGATACCCATCTGCAGCAGGGGGATGCCCAAAGGAGGCTGTGACCCCCGGGAAGCCCTCATTGGAGCAGAATTCTGGCAGGACCTTTGGTCCCATGGAGAGAGAAGCCCAAGCTGGACAGGTTTGGTGACAGGTGCTGTGACCCCTAAGGGTATGCACTCTGGAGCAGCCTGTTCCTGAAGGACTGCACCCTGTGGAAGGGACCCACGCTGGAGCAGTTTGTGAAGGACTGTCTCCCATGGGAGGGACCCCATGCTGGAGCAGGGGAAGAGTGTGAGGTGGAAAGAGCAGCAGAGATGAAGCACCATGGGACTGGAGCACCTCCCGTATGAAGATAGGATGGGAAAGTTGGGGCTGTTCAGCCTGGAGAAGAGAAGGCTGCATGGAGACCTCATAGCAGCCTTCCAGTATCTGAAGGG